>ML345583.1:56119-69698 GCA_005239505.1 Nicotiana paniculata | reverse complement strand
CGCTTAGAAATGATAAAGTTACATTTTTTGGCATTTTAAGGAAAATAAACTAGAATTTCGCTATTCGTGCCTGTATTATCGCCTGCCATTATCCAGGTCGGATGTCTTGGTACGGAGCCGGTACTGGATCGCATGATATTTATCCGGGATATCAAATATGACCCAAGGAACCATAACCAACGCTTAGAAATGATAAAGTTACATTTTTTGGCATTTTAAGGAAAGTAAACTAGAATTTCGCTAGTCGTGCCGGTATTATCGCCTGCCATAGTCCAGGATGGACGCATTGGTACGGAGCCGGTACCGGATTGCGTGATATTTTTACGGGACATCAAATACGACTCAAGGAACCACAACCAACGCTTCAAAATGATCAAGTTACATTTTTTGGCAATTAAACTAGAATTCCGTTAGTCGTGCCTGTATTATCGCCTGCCATTGTCCAAGCCGCATGCCTTGGTACGGAGCCGATATCAGATCACATGATATTTGGTCGGGACAGCAAATACGACCCAAGTAACCATAACCAAGGCTTCGAAATGATCAATTTACAATTTTTGGCATTTTATGGCAATTAAACTGGAACTCCGCCAGTCGTGCCTATATTATTGTCTGCCATGGTTCAGGCCGGACGCCTTGGTACGGAGTCGGTACCGGATTGCATGATATTTGTCTAGGACATCAAATATGACCCAAGGAACCATAACCAACGCTTCGAAATGATCAAGTTATGTTTTTTGGCATTTTGTGGCAATTAAACTGGAATTCCACCAATCGTGCCTATATTATCGCCTGCCATTGTCCAGGCCAGACGCCTTGGTACGGAGCCTCAACTAGATCGCATGATATTTGTCCGGGACATCAAATGCGACAAAAGGAGCCATAACCGACGCTTCAAAATGATCAAGTTACATTTTTTGGCATTTTATGGTAATTAAACTGGAAGTCCGCCAGTCGTGCCTGTATTATCGCTTGCCATGGTCCAGGCCGGACGCCTTAGTACGAAGCCGGTACCGGATTGCATGATTTTTGTACGGGACATAGAATACGAACCAAGAAACCACAACCAACGCTTCGAAATGATCAAGTTACATTATTTGGCATTTATGGCAATTAAACTCAAATTCCGCTAGTTGTGCCTGTATTATCGCCTGCCATGGTTCAAGCCAGATGCCTTGGTACGAAGCCAGTATCGGATCACATGATATTTGTCAGGGACATCAAATACGACCCAAGGAACCATAACCAACGCTTAAAAATGATCAAGTTGCATTTTTTGGAAATTTATAGAAATTAAACTAGAATTCCCCATGTCTTGCATGTATTATCGCCTGCCATGGTCCAGGCCGGACGCCTTGGTACGGAGACGGTACCGGATAGCATGATATTTTTCTGGGACATCAAATACGACCCAAGGAACCATAACCAACGCTTCAAAATGATCAAGTTACATTTTTTGGCATTTTACAGCAATTAAACAGGGATTCCGCCAGTCGTGCCTCTATTATCGCCTGCCATGGTCCAGGCCGGACGCCTTGGTACAGAGCCGGTACCGAATAATATGATATTTGTCCGGGACATCAAATACTACCCAAGGAACCATAACCAATGCTTCGAAATGATCAAGTTACATTTTTTGGCATTTTATGGAAATTAAACTGGGATTTCGCCAGTCGTGCCTGTATTATCGCCTGCCATGGTCCAGGCCGGACGCCTTGGTACAGAGCCGATACCGGATAATATGATATTTGTCCGGGACATCAAATACGACCCAAGGAACCATAACCAACTCTTCGAAATGATCAAGTTACATTTTTTGGCATTTTATGGCAATTAAACTAGAATTCTGCCAATTGTGGTTGTATTATCGTATGCCATGGTCCAGGCCGGACGCCTTGGTACGGAGCCGGTACCGGATATAATGATATTTTTCCGGGACATCAAATATGACCCAAGGAACCATAACCAACTCTTTGAAATGATCATGTTACATTTTTTGGCATTTTATGGCAATTAAACTGGGATTCCGCTAGTCGTGCCTGTATTATCGCCTGCCATTGTCCAGGCCGGACGCATTGGTACGGAACCTGTACTGGATTGCATGATGTTTTTCTGGGACATCAAATACGACCCAACGAACCATAACCAACTCTTCGAAATGATCTAGTTAAATGTTTTGGTATTTTAAGGAAATTAAACTGGAATTTCGCTAGTCGGGCCTGTATTATCCCCTGCCATGGTCCAGATCGAACGCCTTGGTACGGAGCCGGTACCGGATTGCATGACATTTTTCCAGGAAATGATATACGACCCAAGGAACCATAACCAACGTTTTGAAATGATCAAGTTACATTTTTTGGCATTTTATGGAAATTAAACTCGGATTCCGCTAGTCGTGCATATATTATCGCCTGCCATGGTCCAGACCGGACACCTTGGTACGGAGCCGGTACCGGATCGCATGATACTTGTTCTGGACATCAAATACGACCTTAGGAACCATAATCAACTTTTCGAAATGATCAAGTTCCATTTTTTGGCATTTTATGACAATGAAACTCGAATTCCGCTAGTCGTGCCTGTATTATCGCCTTCCATGGTCCAGACCGAACGCCTTGGTACGGAGACAGTGCCGAATTGCATGATATTTGTCCTAGACATCAAATACGACCCATGGAACCATAACCAAAGCTTCGAAATGATCAAGTTACATTTTTTGGCATTTTATGGCAATTAAACTGGAATTTCGCTAGTTGTGCATGTATTATCGCGTGTCATGGTCCAAGCTGGACGCCTTGGTACGGAGCCGGTACCGGATTGAATGATATTTGTCCGGGACATCTAATACCACCTTAGGAACCATAACCAACGGTTGGAAATGATCAAGTTACAATTTTTGGCATTTTATGACAATAAAACTGGAATTCTGCTAGTCGTCCTTGTATTATCGCCTGCCATGGTCCAGGCCGGATGCCTTGGTACAGAGCCGGTACCGGATATCATGATATTTGTCCGGGACATGAAATACGACCTAAGGAACCATAACCAACGCTTCATAATGATCAAGTTACTTTTTTTGGCATTTTATGGCAATTAAATTGGAATTCCGCCAGTCGTGCCTCTATTATCCCCTGCCATGGTCCAGCCCGGACGCCTTGGTACGGGATAGCATGATATTTTTCCGGGACATGAAATACGACCTAAGGAACCATAACCAACGCTTCATAATGATCAAGTTACTTTTTTTGGCATTTTATGGCAATTAAATTGGAATTCCGCCAGTCGTGCCTCTATTATCCCCTGCCATGGTCCAAGCCGGACTCCTTGGTACTAAGCCGGTACCCGATCTCATGATATTTATTCGGGACAACAAATACCTCCCAAGGAACCATAACCGATGCTTCGAAATGATCAAGTTGCATTTTTTTAGCTTTTTGTGGCAATTAAACTGGAATTCCACCATTCGTGCCTGTATTATCGCCTGCTATGGTCCAGGCCGGACGCCTTGGTACGGGATAGCATGATATTTTTCCGGGACATGAAATACGAACCAAGGAACCACAACCAAAGCTTCGAAATGATCAAGTTACATTATTTTGAATTTATGGCAATTAAACTCGAATTCCGCTAGTTGTGCCTGTATTATCACCTTCCATAGTCCAAGCCGGACGCCTTGGTACGAAGCCAGTACCGGATCGTATGATATTTTTTCGGGACATCAAATACGACCCAAGGAACCATAACCAACGCTTAAAAATGATCAAGTTACATTTTATGGCATTTTATACAAATTAAACTAGAATTCCGCCTCTCGTGCCTGTATTATCGCCTGCTATGGTCCAGGCCGGACGCCTTGGTACGAAGCCAGTACCGGATCGTATGATATTTTTTCGGGACATCAAATACGACCCAAGGAACCATAACCAACGCTTAAAAATGATCAAGTTACATTTTATGGCATTTTATACAAATTAAACTAGAATTCCGCCTCTCGTGCCTGTATTATCGCCTGCCATGGTCCAGGTCGGACGCCTTGGTATGGAGACGGTACCGGATAACATGATATTATTCTAGGACATCAGATACGACCCGAGGAACCATAACCAACGCTGCGAAATGATCAAGTTACATTTTTTGGCATTTTATGGCAATTAAACTGGGATTCCGCCAGTCGTTCCTGTATTATCGCCTGCCATTGTCCAGGCTGGACGCCTTGGTATGGAGCCGGTACCGGATTGCATGATATTTACCGGGACATTAAATACGACCCATGGAACCATAACCAATGCTTCAAAATGATCAAGTTACAGTTTTTGGCATTTTATGACAATGAAACTGGAATTCCGCTAGTCGTCCCTGTATTATCGCCTGCCATGGTCCAGCCCGGACGCCTTGGTATGGAGCCAGTACCGGATAGCATGATATTTTTCCGGGACATGAAATACGACCCAAGGAACCATAACCAACGCTTTGAAATGATCAAGTTACTCTTTTAGGCATTTTATGGCAATTAAACTGGAATTCCGCCAGTCGTACCTCTATTATCCCCTACCATGGTCCAGGCTGGACGCCTTGGTACTAAGCCGGTACCCGATCATATGATATTTCTCCGGGACATCAAATACCTCCCAAGGAACCATAACCGACGCTTCGAAATGATCAAGTTACATTTTTTAGCATTTTGTGGCAATTAAATTGTAATTCCACCGTTCATGCTTGTATTATCGCATGCCATGGTCCAGGATGGACACCTTGGTGCGGTGCCAGTACCGGATAGCATGATATTTTTCCGAGACATCAAATACGACGCAAGTAACCATAACCAACGCTTCGAAATGATCAAGTTACATTTTTGGCATTTTATGGCCATTAAACTGGGATTCCGCCAGTCGTGCCTGTATTATCGCCTGCCAAGGTCTAGGCCAGACGCCTTGGTACAGAGCCGACACCCTGTAAAAGGATATTTTCCGGGATATCAAATACGACCCAAGGAACCATAACCAACGCTTCGAAATGATCAAGTTACATTTTTTGGCATTTTATGGCAATTAAACTGGAATTCCGCCAATCGTACCAGTATTATCGCCTGCCATGGTCCAGGCCGGACGCCTTGGTACGGAGCCGGTACCGGATAACATGATATATTTCCGGGACATCAAATACGACCCAAGAGACCATAACCAACGCTTCGAAATGATCAAGTTAAATTTTTTAGCATTTTATGGCAATTAAACTGGAATTCCGCCAATCGTGCCTCTATTATCGCCTGCCATGGTCCAGGCCGGACGCCTTCATACGGGGCCGGTACCGGATAGCATGATATTTTTCCGGGACATCAAATACGACCCAAGGAACCATAACCAATGCTTCGAAATGATCAAGTTACATTTTTTTGCATTTTATGGCTATTAAACTGGAATTTCGCTAGTCGTGCCTGTATTATCCCCTGCCATGGTCCAGACCGAACGCCTTGGTACGGAGCAGGTACCGGATTGCATGATATTTTTCCAGGAAATGAAATACGATCCAAGGAACCATAACCAATGCTTCGAAATGATCAAGTTACATTTTTTGGCATTTTATGGAAATTAAACTGGAATTTCACTAGTCGTGCCTGTATTATCCCCTGCCATGGTCCAGACCGAACGCCTTGGTACGGAGCCGATACCGGATTGCATGATATTTGTCCTGGACATCAAATACGACCCATGGAACCATAACTAATGCTTCGAAATGATCAAGTTACATTTTTTGGCATTTTATGGCAATTAAACTGGAATTTTGCTAGTCGTGCATGTATTATCGCCTGCCATGGTCCAAGCTGGACGCCTTGGTACGGAGCCGGTACCGGATTGCATGATATTTTTCTGGGACATCAAATATGACCTTAGGAACCATAACCAACGGATGGAAATGATAAAGTTAAATTTTTTGGAATTTTATGACAATGAAACTTGAATTCCGCTAGTCGTCCCTGTATTATCGCCTGCCATGGTCCAGGCCGGACGCCTTGGTACGGAGCCGGTACCGAATAGCATTATATTTATCCGAGACATGAAATACGACCCAAGGAACCATAACCAACGCTTCGAAATGATCAAGTTACTTTATTTGGCGTTTTATGGCAATTAAACTGGAATTCCGCCAGTCGTGCCTTTATTATCCCCTGCCATTGTCCAGGTCGGACGCCTTGGTACTAAGACGGTACCCGATCGCATGATATTTCTCCAAGACATCAAATACATCCCAAGGAACCATAACCGACGCTTCGAAATGATCAAGTTACATTTTTTAGCATTTTGTGGCAATTAAATTGGAATTCCACCATTCATGCCTGTATTATCGCCTTCCATGGTCGAGGCCAGACGCCTTAGTACGGAGCCGGTACCGGATAGCATGATTTTTTCCGGGACATCAAATATGACCCAAGGAACCACAACTAATGCTTCGAAATGATCAAGTTACATTATTTGGCATTTATGGCAATTAAACTCAAATTCCGCTAGTTGTGCATGTATTATCACCTGCCATGGTCCAAGCCGGACGCCTTGGTACGAAGCCAGTACCGGATCGCATGATATCTGTTCAATAAATCAAATACGACCCAAGGAACCATAACCAATGTTTAAAAATGATCAAGTTACATTTTTTGGCATTTTATAGAAAGTAAACTAGTAACCATAACCAACGCTTGGAAATGATCAAGTTACATTTTTTGGCATTTTATAGAAAGTAAACTAGTAACCATAACCAACGCTTGGAAATGATCAAGTTACATTTTTTGGCATTTTATGACAATGAAACTGGAATTTCGCTAGTCGTCCCTATATTATCGCGTACCATGGTCCAGGCCGGACGCCTTGGTACGGAGCCGGTACCGGATAACATGATATTTGTCCGGGACATGAAATACGACCCAAGGAACCATAACCAACGCTTCAAAATGATCAAGTTACTTTTTTGGGCATTTTATGGCGAAACTGGAATTCTGCCAGTCGTGCCTGTACTATCGCCTGCCATGGTCCAGGCCGGACGCCTTGGTACTAAGCCTGCACCCGATCGCATGATATTTCTCCGAGACATAAAATACCTCCCAAGGAACCATAACCAACGCTTCTAAATGATCAAGTTAATTTTTTTTGCATTTTCTGGCAATTAAACTAGAATTCCACCATTCTTGTCTGTATTATCGCCTGCCATGGTCCAGGCCGGACGCCTTGGTATGGAGTCGTTACCAGATAGCATGATATTTTTTCGGGACATCAAATACGACCCAAGGAACCACAACCAACGCTTCCAAATGATCAAGTTACATTTTTTGGCATTTTATAGAAATTAAACTAGAATTCCGCGTCGTGCCTGTATTATCACATGCCATGGTCCAGGCCGGACGACTTGGTACGGAGACGGTACCGGATATCATGATATTTTTCTCGGACATCAAATACGACCCAAGGAACCATAACCAACGCTTCGAAATGATCAATTTACATTTTTTGGCATTTTATGGCAATTAAACTGGGAATCCGCCAGTCGTGCCTGTATTATCGACTGCCATGGTCCAGGCCAGACGCCTTTGTACACAGCCGGTACCGGATAATATGATATTTATCCGGGACATCAAATACGACCCAAGAAACCATAACCAACGCTTAAAAATGATCAAGTTACATTTTTTGGCATTTTATAGAAATTAAACTAGAATTCCACGTCGTGCCTGTATTATCGCCTACCATGGCCGGATGCCTTGGTAGGGATACTGTACCGGATATCATGATATTTTTCTGGGACATCAAAAACGAGAAAGGAACCATAACCAACGCTTCGAAATGATCAATTTACATTTTTTGGCAATTTATGGCAATTAAACTGGAATCCCGCCAATCATGCCTGTATTATCGCCTGCCATATTCCAGGCCGCACGCCTTGGTATGGAGCCAGTACCGAATAGCATGATATTTTTCCGGGACATCAAATACTACCCAAGGAACCATAAGCAACGCTTCAAAATGATCAAGTTACATTTTTTGGCATTTTATGGCAATTAAACTGGGATTCCGCCAGTCGTGCCTGTATTGTCGCCTGCCATTGTCCAGGCCGGACACCTTGGTACGAAACCTGTACCAGATTGCATGATATTTTTCAGGGACATGAAATACGACCCAAGGAACCATAACCAACGCTTTGAAATGATCTAGTTAAATGTTTTGGAATTTTATGAAAATTAAACTGGAATTCCGCCAGTCGTGCTTGTATTATCGCCTGCCATTGTCCAGGTCGGACGCCTTGGTACGAAGCCGATACCGAATCGCATGATATTTATCCAGGACATCAAATATGACCCAAGAAACCATAACCAACGTTTCGAAATGATCAAGTTACATTTTTTAACATTTTATGGCAATTAAAATGGGATTCCACCAGTCGTGCCTATATTATCGCCTGTCATGGTCTAGGCCGGACGCCTAGGTACGGAGCCGGTACCGGATCGCATGATTTATTTCTGGGACATCAAAGACGACCTTAGGAACCATAACTAACGCTTCGAAATGATCAAGTTATAATTTTTGGCATTTTATGACAATGAAACTCGAATTCGGCAGTCGTGCCTGTATTATCGCCTGCCATGGTGCAGACCGAACGCCTTGGTACGGAGCCGGTGCCGGATTGCATGATATTTGTCTTGGACATCAAATACGACCCAAGGAACCATAACCAACGCTTCGAAATGATCAAGTTACATTTTTCGGCATTTTATGGCAATTAAACTGGAATTGCGCCAATCGTGCCTGTATTATCGCCTGCCATAGTCCAGGACGGACGCCTTGGTATGGAGCCGGTACCGGATAGCATGATATTTGTCCGGGACATGAAATACGACCCAATGAACCATAACAAACTCTTCGAAATGATCAAGTTACTTTTTTTGGCATTTTATGGCAATTAAATTGGAATTCCGCCAGTCATGCCTGTATTATCCCCTGCCATGGTCCAGGACGGACGCCTTGGTACTAAGCCAGTACCCGATCGCATGATATTTCTTCGGGACATCAAATACCTCCCAAGTAACCATAACCGACGCTTCGAAATGATCAAGTTACATTTTTTAGCATTTTGTGGAAATTAAACTGGGATTCCACCATTCGTGCCTGTATTATCGCCTGCCATGGTCCAGGCCGGATGCCTTGGTATGGAGCCGGTACCGGATAGCATGTTATTTTTCCGGGACATCAAATACGACCCAAGGAACCACAACCAATGCTTCGAAATGATCAAGTTACATTAATTGAAATTTATGGCAATTAAATTTGAATTCCGCTAGTTGTGCATGTATTATCACCTTCCATGGTCCAAGCCGGACGCCTTGGTATGAAGCCAGTACTGGATCGAATGATATTTGACCGGGACATCAAATACGACCCAAGGAACCATAACCAACTCTTAAAAATTATCAAGTTACATTTTTTGGCATTTTATAGAAATTAAACTAGAATTCCGCCTGTTGTTCCTGTATTATCGCCTGCCATGGTCCAGGCCGGACGCCTTGGTACGGAGACGGTACCGGATAGCATGATATTTGTCCGGGACATCAAATACGACCCAAGGAACATAATCAACGCTTCGAAATGATCAAGTTACATTTTTTGGCATTTTATGGCAATTAAACTAGGATTCCGCCAGTCGTGCCTGTATTACTACCTGCCATGGTCCAGGCCAGATGCCTTGGTACAGAGCCGGTACTGGATAATAGGATATTTTTCCGGGACATCAAATACGATCCAAGGAACCATAACCAATGCTTCGAAATGATCAAGTTTCGTTTTATGGCATTTTATGGCAATTAAACTGGAATTCCGCCAATCGTGCCTGTATTATCGCCTGCCATGGTCTAGGCCGGATGCCTTGGTACGACGCCGGTACCGAATAGCATGATATTTTCCAAGAATCAAATACGACCCAAGGAAACATAACCAACCGCTTCGAAATGATCAAGTTACATTTTTTGGCATTTTATGGAAATTAAACTGGAATTCCGCCAGTCGTGCCTATATTATCGCCTGCCATGGTCCAGGCCGGACGCTTAGGTACGGAGCCGGTACCGGATCGCATGATATTTGTCTGGGACATCAAATACGACCTTAGAAACCATAACCAATGCTTCAAAATTGTCAATTTACATTTTTTGGCATTTTATGGCAATTAAACTGGGATTCCTCCAGTCATGCCTGTATTATCTACTTCCATGGTCCAGGCCGGACGCCTTGGTACAGAGCCGGTACCGGATAATATGATATTTATCTGGGACATCAAATACGACCCAAGGAACCATAACGAACGCTTCGAAATGGTCAAGTGACATTTTTTGGCATATTATGGCAATTAAACTGGAATTCCGCCAGTCGTGCCTGTATTATCGCCTGCCATGGTCCAGGTCGGACGCCTTGGTACGGAGCTGGTACCGGATAGCATTATTTTTGTCCGGGACATGAAATTAGACCCAAGGAACCTTAACCAACGCTTCGAAATGATCAAGTTACTTTTTTTGGCATTTTATGGCAATTAAACTGGGATTCCGCCAGTCGTGCCTGTATTATCGCCTGCCATTGTCCAGGCCGGACGCCTTGGTACGGAACCTGTACCGGATTGCATGATATTTTTCTATGACATCAAATACGACCCAAAGAACCATAACCAACGCTTCGAAATGATCTAGTTAAATGTTTCGGCATTTTATGGAAATTAAACTGGAATTCCGCCAGTCGTGCCTATATTATCGCCTGCCATGGTCTAGGCCGGACGCCTAGGTACAGAGGCGGTATCGGATCGCATGATATTTATCCGAGACATCAAATACGACCTTAGGAAGCATAACCAATGCTTCAAAATGATCAATTTACATTTTTTGGCATTTTATGGCAATTAAACTGGGATTCCACCAGTCATGCCTGTATTAACTACTTCCATGGTCCAGGCCGGACGCCTTGGTACACAGCCGGTACCGGATAATATGATATTTATCCGGGACATCAAATACGACCCAAGAAACCATAACCAGAAATGATCAAGTTACATTTTTTGGCATTTTACAGAAATTAAACTAGAATTCCGCGTCGTGCCTGTATTATCGCCTGCCATGGCCGGACGCCTTGGTACAGAGACTATACCGGATATCATGATATTTTTTTGGGACATCAAAAACGAGAAAGGAACCATAACCAACGCTTCGAAATGATCAATTTACATTTTTTGGCAATTTATGGCAATTAAACTGGAATTCCGCCAATCATGCATGTATTATCGCCTGCCATATTCCAGGCCGGACGCCTTGGTATGGAGCCAGTACCGGATATCATGATATTTTTCCGGGACATCAAATATGACCCAAGGAACCATAAGCAACGCTTCAAAATGATCAAGTTACATTTTTTGGCATTTTATGGCAATTAAACTGTGATTCCGCCAGTCGTGCCTGTATTGTCGCCTGCCATTGTCCAGGCCGGACACCTTGGTACGAAACCTGTACCGGATTGCATGGTATTTTTCTGGGACATGAAATACGACCCAAGGAACCATAACCAACACTTTGAAATGATCTAGTTAAATGTTTTGGAATTTTATGGAAATTAAACTGGAATTCCGCCAGTCGTGCCTGTATTATCGCCTACCATTGTCTAGGTCGGACGCCTTGGTACGAAGCCGATACCGAATCGTATGTTATTTATCCGGGACATCAAATATGACCCAAGAAACCATAACCAACGTTTCAAAATGATCAAGTTACATTTTTTAACATTTTATGGCAATTAAAATCGGATTCCACCAGTCGTGCCTATATTATCGCCTGTCATGGTCTAGGCCGGACGCCTAGGTACGGAGCCGGTACTGGATCGCATGATTTATTTCTGGGACATCAAAAACGACCTTAGGATTCATAACTAACGCTTCAAAATGATCAAGTTATATTTTTTGGCATTTTATGACAATGAAACTCGAATTCCGGCAGTCGTGCCTGTATTATCGCCTGCCATGGTGCAGACCGAACGCCTTGGTACGGAACCGGTGCCGGTGCCGGATTGAATGATATTTGTCCTGGACATCAAATACAACCCAAGGAACCATAACCAACGCTTCGAAATGATCAAGTTACATTTTTTGGCATTTTATGGCAATTAAACTGGAATTGTGCCAATCGTGCCTGTATTATCGCCTGCCATAGTCCAGGCCGGACGCCTTGGTATGGAGCCGGTATCGGATAGCATGATGTTTGTCCGGGACATGAAATACAACCCAAGGAACCATAACCAACGCTTCGAAATGATCAAGTTACTTTTTTTGGCATTTTATGGCAATTAAATTGGAATTCCGCCAGTCATGCCTGTATTATCCCCTGCCATGGTCCAGGCCGGACGCCTTGGTACTAAGCCGGTACCCGATCGCATGATATTTCTTCGGGACATCAAATACCTCCCAAGTAACCATAACCGACACTTCGAAATGATCAAGTTACTTTTTTTAGCATTTTGTGGCAATTAAACTGGGATTCCACCATTCGTGCCTGCATTATCGCCTGCCGTGGTCCAGGCCGGATGCCTTGGTACGGAGCCGGTACCGGATAGCATGATATTTTTCCGGGACATCAAATACGACCCAAGGAACCACAACCAATGCTTCGAAATAATCAAGTTACATTAATTGAAATTTATGGCAATTAAATTTGAATTCCGCTAGTTGTGCATGTATTATCACCTTCCATGGTCCAAGCCGGACGCCTTGGTATGAAGCCAGTACTGGATCGCATGATATTTGTTCGAGACATCAAATACGACCCAAGGAACCATAACCAACTCTTAAAAATGATCAAGTTACATTTTTTGGCATTTTATAGAAATTAAACTAGAATTCCGCCTGTTGTGCCTGTATTATCGCCTGCCATGGTCCAGGCCGGACGCCTTGGTACGGAGACGGTACCGGATAGCATGATATTTGTCCGGGACATCAAATACGACCCAAGAAACCATAACCAACGCTTTGAAATGATCAAGTCACATTTTTTGGCATTTTATGACAATTAAACTGGGATTCCGCCAGTCGTGCCTGTATTACTACCTGCCATGGTCCAGGCCAGATGCGTTGGTACAGAGCCGGTACCAGATAATAGGATATTTTTCCGGGACATCAAATACGACCCAAGAAACCATAACCAATGCTTCGAAATGATCAAGTTACATTTTTTGGCATTTTATGGCAATTAAACTGGAATTCCGCCAATCGTGCCTGTATTATCGCCTGCCATGGTCTAGGCCGGATGCCTTGGTACGGAGCCGGTACCAAATAACATAATATTTTTCCGAGAATCAAATACGACCCAAGGAACCATAACCAACGCTTCGAAATGATCTAGTTAAATGTTTCGGCATTTTATGGAAATTAAACTGGAATTCCGCCAATCGTGCCTGTATTATCACCTGCCATTGTCCAGGCCGGACGCCTTGGTACGGAACCTGTACCGGATTGCATGATATTTTTCTAAGACATCAAATATGACCAAAAGAACCATAACCAACGCTTCGAAATGATC
>ML345583.1:0-55886 GCA_005239505.1 Nicotiana paniculata | reverse complement strand
CCAGGCCGGACGCCTTGGTACGGAGCTGGTACCAGATAGCATGATATTTGTCCGGGACATGAAATTCGACCCAAGGAACCATAACCAACGCTTCGAAATGATCAAGTTACTTTTTTGGCATTTTATTGCAATTAAACTGGAATTCTGCCAGTCGTGCCTTTATTATCGCCTGCAATGGTCCAGGCCTGACGCTTTGGTACTAAGCCGGTACCCGATCACATAATATTTCTCCGGGACATCAAATACCTCCCAAGGAACCATAACCGACGCTTCGAAATGATCAAGTTACATTGTTTAGCATTTTGTGGAAATTAAACTGGAATTCCACCATTCGTGCCTGTATTATCGCCTGCCATGGTCCAGGCCGGACGCCTTGGTACGGAGCCGGTACCGGATCGCATGATATTTGTCCGGCACAGCAAATACGACCCAACGACCATAACCAACACTTCGAAATGATCAAGTTACATTTTTTGGCATTTTATGGCAATTAAACTGGGATTCCGCCAGTCGTGCGTGTATTATCGCCTACCATTGTCCAGGCCGGACGTCTTGGTATGGAACCTGCACCGGATTTCATGATATTTTTCTAGGACATCAAATACGACCCAAGAAACCATAACCAACGCTTCGAAATGATCTAGCTAAATGTTTTGGCATTTTATGGAAGTTAAACTGCAATTTCGCAAGTCGTGCCTGTATTATCACCTGCCATGGTCCAAGTCGGACGCCTTGGTACGGAGACGGTACCGGATAGCATGATATTTCTCTGGGACATCAATACGACCCAAGGAACCATAACAAACGCTTCGAAATGATCAAGATACATTTTTTGGCATTTTATGACAATTAAACTGGGATTCAGCCAGTCGTGCCTGTATTACTACCTGCCATGGTCCAGGCCAGATGCGTTGGTACAGAGCCGGTACCGGATAATAGGATATTTTTCCGGGACATAAAATACGACCCAAGAAACCATAACCAACGCTTCGAAATGATCAAGTTACTTTTTTGGCATTTTATGGCAATTAAACTGGAATTCTGCTAGTCGTGCCTTTATTATCGCCTGCAATGGTCCAGGCCGGATGCCTTGGTACGGAGCCGGTACCGAATAACATAATATTTTTCCNGATATTTGTCCGGGACATCAAATACGACCCAAGGAACCATAACCAACGCTTTGAAATGATCAAGTTACATTTTTTGGCATTTTATGGCACTTAAACTGGGATTCCGCCAGTCGTGCCTGTATTATCGCCTGCCATTGTCCAGGCCGGACGCCTTGGTACGGAACCTGTACCGGATTGCATGATATTTTTCTAAGACATCAAATACGACCCAAAGAACCATAACCAACGCTTCGAAATGATCTAGTGAAATGTTTCGGCATTTTATGGAAATTAAACTGGAATTCTGCCAGTCGTACCTGTATTATCGCCTGCTATTGTCCAGGTCGGACGCCTTGGTACGGAGCCGATACCGAATCGCTTTTTATTTATCCGGGACATCAAATATGACCCAAGGAACCATAACCAACGTTTCAAAATGATCAAGTTACCTGTTTTGGCATTTTATGGCAATTAAACTCGGATTTCGCCAGTCGTGCCTATATTATCGCCTGCCATGGTCTAGGCCGGACGCCTAGGTACGGAGGCGGTATCGGATCGCATGATATTTGTCAGAGACATCAAATACGACCTTAGGAACCGTAACCAATGCTTCAAAATGATCAATTTACATTTTTTGGCATTTTATGACAATTAAACTGGGATTCCGCCAGTCATGCCTGTATTATCTACTTCCATGGTCCAGGCCGGACGCCTTGGTACAGAGCTGGTACCGGATAATATGATATTTATCCGGGACATCAAATACGACCCAAGGAACCATAACGAACGGTTCGAAATGATCAAGTTACATTTTTTGGCATTTTATGGCAATTAAAGTGGAATTACGCCAATCGTGCCTGTATTATCGCCTGCCATGGTCCAGGCCGGACGCCTTGGTACGGAGCTGGTACCAGATAGCATGATATTTTTTCGGGACATGAAATTCGACCCAAGGAACCATAACCAACGCTTCGAAATGATCAAGTTACTTTTTTGGCATTTTATGGCAATTAAACTGGAATTCTGCCAGTCGTGCCTTTATTATTGGCATTTTATGGCAATGGTCCAGGCCGGACGCCTTGGTACTAAGCCGGTACCCGATCGCATGATATTTCTCCAGGACATCAAATACCTCCCAAGGAACCATAACCAATGTTTCAAAATGATCAAGTTACATTATTTGGCATTTATGGCAAATAAACTCGAATTCCGCTAGTCGTGCCTGTATTATCACCTGCCATGGTCCAAGTCGGACGCCTTGGTACGAAGCCGATACCGAATAGCATGATAGTTGTTTGGGACATCAAATACGAACCAAGGAACCATAACCAACGCTTAAAAAGGATCAAGTTACATTTTTTGGCATTTTATAGAAATTAAACTAGAGTTCCGCGCCGTGCCTGTATTATCGCCTGCCATGGTCCAGGTCGGACGCCTTGGTACGGAGACGGTACCGGATAGCATGATATTTCTCTGGGACATCAATACGACCCAAGGAACCATAACCAACGCTTCGAAATGATCAAGATACATTTTTTGGCATTTTATGGAAGTTAAACTGCAATTTCGCAAGTCGTGCCTGTATTATCGCCTGCCATTTTCCAGGTCGGACGCCTTGGTACGGAGACGGTACCGGATAGCATGATATTTCTCTGGGACATCAATACGACCCAAGGAAGCATAACAAACGCTTCGAAATGCTCAAGTTACATTTTTTGGCATTTTATGGAAATTAAACTGGAATTCCGCCAGTCGTACCTATATTATCGCCTGCTATTGTCCAGGTCGGACACCTTGGTACGGAGCCGATACCGGATCGCAAGATATTTATTCGGGACATAAAATATGACCCAAGGAACCATAACCAACGTTTCAAAATGATCAAGTTACATGTTTTAGCATTTTATGGCAATTAAACTCGGATTTCGCTAATCGTGCCTATATTATCGCCTGCCATGGTCCAGGTCGGACGCCTAGGTACGGAGCCGGTACCGGATCGCACGATATTTGTCCCGGACATCAAATACGACCTTAGGAATCATAACCAATGCTTCGAAATGATCAAGTTACATTTTTTGGCATTTTATGACCATGAAACTCGAATTCCGCCAGTCGTGCCTGTATTATCGCCTTCCATGGTCCAGACTGATCGCCTTGATACGGAGCCGTTACCGGATTGCATGATATTTTTATTGGACATCAAATACGACCCATGGAACCACAACCAATGCTTCGAATTGATCAAGTTACATATTTTGGCATTTTATGGCAATTAAACTGCAATTTTCCTAGTCGTGCCTGTATTATCGCCTGCCATGGTCCAAGCTGGACGCCTTGGTACGGAGCCGGTACCGGATTGCATGATATTTGTCCGTGACATCAAATACGACCTTAGGAACCATAACCAACGCTTGCAAATGATCAAGTTACATTTTTTGGCATTTTATGACAATGAAACTGGAATTCCGCTAGTCGTCCCTGTATTATCGCTTGCCATGGTCCAGGCCGGACGCCTTGGTACTAAGCCGGTACCCGATCGCATGATATTTCTCTGAGACATAAAATACCTCCCAAGGAACCATAACCGACGCTCCGAAATGATCAAGTTACATTTTTAGCATTTTCTGGCAATTAAATTGGAATTCCACCATTTGTGCCTGTATTATCGCCTGCCATGGTCCAGGCCGGACGGCTTGGTATGGAGACGTTACCAGATAGCATGATATTTTTTTGGGAAATCAAATACGACCCAAGGAACCACAACCAACGCTTCGAAATGATCAAGTTACATTATTTGGCATTTATGGCAATTAAACTAGAATTTCGCTAGTCGTGCCTGTATTATCACCTGCCATGGTCCAAGCCGGACGCCTTAGTACGAAGCCGGTACCGAATCGCATGATAGTTGTTCGGGACATAAAATTCGACCCAAGGAACCATAACCAACGCTTCGAAATGATCAAGTTACTTTTTTGTGCCTTTTATGGCAATTAAAATGGAATTCTGCCAGTCGTGCCTGTATTATCGCCTGCCATGGTCCAGGCCGGACGCCTTGGTACGGAGCCGGTACCGGATCGCATGATATTTGTCCGGGCACAGCAAATACAACCCAAGGACCATAACCAACGCTTCGAAATGATCAAGTTACAATTTTTGGCATTTTATGGCAATTAAACTGGGATTCCGCTAGTCGTGCCTGTATTATCGCCTGCCATTGTCCAGGCCGGACACCTTTGTATAGAACCTGTACCGGATTTCGTGATATTTTTCTGGGACATCAAAAACGACACAAGGAACCATAACCAACGCTTCGAAATGATCTAGTTAAATATTTTGGCATTTTATGGAAATTAAACTGGAATTTCGCTAGTCGTGCCTGTATTATCGCCTGCCATTGTCCAGGTCAGACGCCTTGGTATGGAGCTGATACCGAATCGCATGATATTTATCCAGGACATCAAATATAACCCAAGGAACCATAACCAACGTTTCAAAATGATCAAGTTATATTTTTTAGCATTTTATGGCAATTAAACTCGGATTCCGCCAGTCGTGCCTATATTATCGCCTGCCATGGTCCAGGCCGGACGCCTAGGTACGGAGCCGGTACCGGATCGCATGATTTATTTTTTGGACATCAAATATGACCTAAGGAACCATAACCAACGCTTCGAAATGATAAAGTTAAATTTTTTGGCATTTTATGACCATGAAACTCGAATTCCGCCAGTCGCGCCTGTATTATTGTCTGCCATGGTCCAGACCGAACGCCTTGGTATGGAGCCGGTACCGGATTGCATGATATTTTTCCTGGACATCAAATACGACCTATGGAACCATAACCAATGCTTCGAACTGATCAAGTTACATTTTTTGGCATTTTATGGCAATTAAACTGGAATTTCGCTAGGCGTGCCTGTATTATCGCCTGCCATGGTCCAAGCAGGACGCCTTGGTACGGAGACGGTACCGGATTGCATGATATTTGTCTGTGACATCAAATACGACCTTAGGAACCATAACCAACACTTGGAAATGATCAAATTACATTTTTTGGTATTTTATGGCAATGAAACTCGAATTCCGCTAGTCGTGCCTGTATTATCACCTGCCATGGTCCAAGCCGGATGCCTTGGTACGAAGCCGGTACCGAATCACATGATAGTTTTTCGGGACATCAAATATGACCCAAGGAACCATAACAAATGATTCGAAATGATCAAGTTACTTTTTTGTGCATTTTATGGCAATTAAACTGGAATTCTGCCAATCTTGACTGTATTATCGCCTGCCATGGTCCAGGCCGGACGCCTTGGTACTAAGACGGTACCCGATCGCATGATATTTCTCCGGGACATCAAATACCTCCCAAGGAACCATAACCGACGCTTCGAAATGATCAAGTTACATTTTTTAGCATTTTGTGGAAATTAAACTTGAATTCCACCATTCGTGCCTGTATTATCTCCTGCCATGGTCCAGGCTGGACGCCTTGGTACGGAGCCGGTCCCGGATCGGCATGATATTTGTCCGGGACAGCAAATACGACCCAAGGACCATTACCAACGCTTCGAAATGATCAAGTTGCATTTTTTTGCATTCTATGGCAATTAAACTGGAATTCTGCAAGTCGTGCCTATATTATTTTCTGCCATTGTTCAGGCCGGACGCCTTAGTACGGAGCCAGTACTGGATTGCATGATATTTGTCCGGGACATCAAATACGACCTTAGGAACCATAACCAACGCTTAGAAATGATCAAGATACATTTTTTGGCATTTTATGGCAATTAAACTGGAATTCCTTTAGTCGTGCATGTATTATCGCCTGCCATTGTTCAGGTCGGACGCCTTGGTATGGATCATGTACCGGATTGCATGATATTTTTCTGGGACATCCAATACGACCAAGGAACCATAACCAACTCTTCGAAATGATCTAGTTAAATGTTTTGGAATTTTATGGAAATTAAACTGGGATTCCGTGAGTCGGGCCTGTATTATCTCCTGCCATGGTCCAGGCCGGACGCCTAGGTACGGAGCCGGTACCGGATCGCATGATATTTGTCTGGGACATAAAATACGACCTTAGGAACCTTAACCAACGCTTCGAAATGATCAAGTTAAATTTTTTGGCATTTTATGAATATGAAACTCGAATTCCGCCAGTCGTGCCTGTATTATCGCCTGCCATGGTCCAGATCGAACGCCTTGGTATGGAGCCGGTACCAGAATGCATGATATTTGTCGGGGACAGCAAATACGACCCAAGGAAACATAACTAAAGCTTCGAAATGATCAAGTTACATTTTTTGGCATTTTATGGAAATTAAACTGGAATTCCGCCAGTCGTGCCTGTATTATCGCCTGCCATGGTCCAAGCTGGACGCCTTGGTACGGAGCCGGTACTGAATTGCATGATATTTGTCCGCGACATCAAATACGACCCAAGGAACCATAACCAGCGCTTTGAAATGATCAAGTTACATCTTTTGGAATTTTATGGAAATTAAACTGGAAGTCCGCCAGTCGTGCATGTATTATCGCCTGCCATGGTCCAGGCCAGACGCCTTTGTACGGATCCGGTACCTGATCACATGCTATTTTTCCGGAACAGAAGGTACGACCCAAGGAACCATAACCAACGCTTCGAAATGATCAACTTATATTTTTTGGTATTTTATGGCAATTAAACTGGAATTTCGCAAGTGGTGCCTGTATTATTGCCTGCCATGGTTTAGGCCGGACACCTTGGTATGGAGCCGGTAGCGGATTGCATGATGTTTTTCCTGGATAGAAAATACGACCCAAGGACCATAACTAAAGCTTCGAAATGATCAAGTTACTTTTTTTGGCATTTTATGGAAATTAAATTGGAATTCCGCCAGTCGTGCATGTATTATCGCCTTCCATGGTCCAGGTCGGACGCCTTGGTACTAAGCCGGTACCCGATTGCATGATATTTCTCCGGGACATCAAATATGACCCAAGGAACCATAACCAACGTTTCGAAATGATCAAGTTACATTTTTTGGCATTTTATGGAAATTAAACTGGAATTCCGCCAGTCGTGCCTGTATTATCGCCTGCCATGGTCCAGGCCGGACGCCTTGGTATGGAGCCGGTACCGAATCGCATGATATTTGTCCGAGAAATCTAATATGACCTTAGGAACCATAACCAACGCGTCTAAATGATCAATTTACATTTTTTGGCATTTTATGTATATTAAACTGGAATTTCTCCAGTCATGCTTGTATTATCACCTGCCATGGTCTAGACCGGACGCCTTGGTACGAAGCCATTATTGGATCGCATGATATTTGTCCGGGACATCAAATACGACCCAAGGAACCACAACCAACGCTTTGAATTGATCAAGTTACATTTTTTGGCATTTATGGCAATTAAACTGGAATTCCGCCAGTTGAGCCTGTATTATCCCCTGCCATGGTCCAGTCCGGACGCGTTAGTACGGAACCGGTACCGGATAGCATGATATTTGTCTGGGACATCAAATACAACCCAAAGAACCATAACACACGCTTCGAAATTATCAAGTTACATTTTTTGGCAATTAAACTGGGATTCCGCCAGTCGTGCATGTATTATCGCCTTTCATGGTCCAGGACGGACGCCTTGGTACTGAGCCGGTATCGGATCGCAAGATATTTCTCTGGGACATCAAATACGACCCATGTAACCACAACCAACGCTTCAAAATGATCAAGTTACATTTCTTGGCCTTTTATGACATTTAAACTGGAATTCTGCCAGTCGTGCCTATATTATCGCCTGCCATGGTCCACGCCAGACGCCTTTGTAAGGAGCCGGTACCAGATTGCATGCTATTTTTATGGGAAAAANTCGGTACCAGATCACATAATATTTGTCCGGGACATCAAATACGACCTTAGGAACCATAACCAACGCTTTGAAATGATCAAGTTACATTTTTTTGTATTTTATGGAAATTAAACTGGAATTCCGCCAACCGTGCCTGTATTATCACCTGCCATGGTCCAGGCTGGACGCATTGGTACGGAACCGGTACCGGATCTCATGATATTTGTCTGGGACATTAAATACGACCTTAGGAACCATAACCAACGCTTCGAAATGATTAATTTACATTTTCTGGCATTTTATGGCAATTAAACTGGAATTCCGCCAGTCGTGCATGTATTATTGCCTGCCATGAACCAGGCTGGACGCCTCGGTACGGAGCCGGTAGCAGATCGTATGATATTTGTTCGGGACATCAAATATGACCCAAGGAACCATAACCAACTCTTCGAAATGATCAAGTTACATTTTTTTGAATTTTATGGCAATTAAACTGGAATTCCGCCACTCGTGTCTGTATTATCGCCATCCATGTTCCAGGCCGGAAGCCTTGGTATGGAGCCCTTACCGGATCACATCATATATGTCCGGGACATCAAATACGACCTTAGGAACCATAACCAACGCTTCGAAATGATCAAGCTATATTTTTTGGCATTTTATGGCAATTAAACTGGAATTCCGCCACTCGTGCCTGTATTATCGCCATCCATGTTCCAGGCCGGACGCCTTGGTATGGAGCCCTTACCGGATCGCATAATATATGTCCGGGACATCAAATACGACCTTAGGAACCATAACCAACGCTTTGAAATGATCAAGTTACATTTTTTGGCGTTTTATGGCAATTAAACTGGAGTTCCGCCAGTCGTGCCTGTATTATCGCATGCCATGGTCCTGACCGGACGCCTTGGTATGGAGACGGTACCGGATCGCATGATATTTGTCCGTGACATCAAATATGACCTTAGGAACCATTCGTGCAATTCCGCCAGTCGTGCCTACATTATTGTCTGCCATGGTACCGGACGCCTTGGTACAAAGCCAGTACTGGATCACATGATATTTGTTCGGGACAACAAATACGACCTAAGGAAACATAACCAACACTTCAAATAATCAATTTATATTTTTTGGCATTTTATGGCAATTAAACTGGAATTCCGACAGTCGTGCCTCTATTATCGTCTGCCACGGTCCAGGCCAGACGCCTTGGCACAGAGCCGGTACCGGATTGCATGATATTTGTCCGGAACATCAAATACGACCTTAGGAACCATAACCAACGCTTCGAAATGATCAAGTTACATTTTTTGGCATTTTATGGCAATTAAACTGGAATTCCGACAGTCGTGCCTCTATTATCGTCTGCCACGGTCCAGGCCAGACGCCTTGGCACAGAGCCGGTACCGGATTGCATGATATTTGTCCGGAACATCAAATACGACCTTAGGAACCATAACCAACGCTTCGAAATGCTTAAGCTACATTTTTATGATTGTATGGCAATAAAACTGGAATTCCGCCAGTCGTACCTGTATTATCGCTTGCCATGGTCCAGGCCGGACGCCTTGGTACTGAGCGAGTATCCGATCGCATGATATTTCTCCAGGACATGATATACGACCCAAGGAACCATAACCAATGCTTCGAAATGATCAAGTTACATTTTTTGGCATTTTATGGAAATTAAACTGGAATTCCGCCAGTCGTGCCAGTATTATCGCCTGCCATGGTCCAGGCCAGACGCCTTGGTACGGAGCCAGTACCAGATCGCATGATATTTTTTCGGTACAGCAAATACGACCCAAGGAACCATAACTAACGCTTCGAAATTATCAAGTTACATTTTTTGGCATTTTATGGCAATTAAACTGGAATTCCGCCAGTCGTGCCTGTATTATCCCCTGCCATGGTCCAGGCCGAACCCCTTGGTATGGAGCCGGTACCGGATAGCATGATATTTTTCCGGGACATCAAATACGACCATATGAACCATAACACATGCTTCGAAATGATCAAGTTACATTTTTTGGCAATTTATGGCAATTAAACTGGAATTCTGCCAGTGGTGCCTGTATTATCGCCTGCCATGGTCCAGGCCAGACGCCTTTTTATGGAGCCAGTACCGGATCGCATGATATTTTTCCGGGACACAAAATATGACCCAAGGAACCATAACCAATGCTTCCAAATGATCAAGTTACATTTTTTGGTATTTTATGGCAATTAAACTGGAATTCTGCCAGTGGTGCCTGTATTATCGCCTGCCATGGTCCAGGCCAGACGCCTTTTTATGGAGCCAGTACCGGATCGCATGATATTTTTCCGGGACATCAAATACTACCCAAGGAACCATAACCAATGCTTCGAAATGATGAAGTTATATTTTTTGTTATTTTATGGCAATTAAACTGGAATTCTGCCAGTCGTGTTTGTATTATCGCCTGCCATGGTCCAGGCCAGACGACTTGGTACGGAGCCGGTAACGGATCGCATGATATTTTTCCGGGACAGAAAATACGACCCAAGGAACCATAACCAACGCTTCGAAATGATCAAGTTACATTTTTTGGTATTTTATGGCAATTAAACTGGAATTTCGCAAGTCGTGCCTGTATTATTGCCTGCCATGGTTCAGGCCGGATGCCTTAGTACTGAGCCGGTACCCGATCGCATGATATTTCTCCGGGACATAAAATACGACCCAAGGGACCATAACCAACGCTTCGAAATGATCAAGTTACAGTTTTTGTCATTTTATGGAAATTAAATTGGAATTTCGCTAGTCGTGCCTGTATTATCGCCTGTCATGGTCTAGGCGAGACGCCTTGGTACGGAGCCAGTAGTGGATCACATGATGTTTTTACGGGACAACAAATACGACCCAAGGAACCATAACTAACGCTTCGAAATGATCAAGTTACATTTCTTGGCATTTTATGGAAATTAAATTGGAATTCCTTGAGTCGTACCTGTATTATCGCCTGCCATGGTCTAGGCCAGACAACTTGGTATGGAGCCGGTACCGGATCGCATGATATTTGTCCGGGACATCAAATACGACCTTAGGAACCACAACGAACGCTTCGAAATGATCAAGTTAAATTTTTTGGTATTTTATGGAAATAAAACTGGAATTTCGTCAGTCGTGCCTGTATTATCGCCTGCCATGGTCCAAGTCGGACGCCTTAGTACTGAGCCGGTACCCGATCGCATGATATTTCTCCGGGACATCAAATCCGACCCAAGGGACCATATCTAACGCTTCGAAATGATCAAGTTACAGTTTTTGTCATTTTATGGAAATTAAATTGGAATTTCGCCAGTCGTGCCTGTATTATCGCCTGCCCTGGTCCAGGCCGGATGCCTTGGTACGGAGCCGGTACCGGATCGCATGATATTTCTCCGGAACATCAAATACGACCCAAGGAACCATAACCAACGCTTCAAACTGATCAAGTTACATTTCCTGGCATTTTATGGCAATTAAACTGGAATTCCGCCAGTCGTGCCTGTATTATCCCCTGCCATGCTCCAGGCCGGACGCCTTGGTACGGAGTCGGTACCGGATAGCATGATATTTGTCCAGGACATCAAATACGACCCCGGGAACCATAACGCACGCTTCGAAATGATCAAGTTACATTTTTTGGCAATTTATGGCAATTAAACTGGAACTCCGCCAGTCGTGCATGTATTATCGCCTGCCGGTACCGGATCGCATGATATTTCTTCGGGACCCAAGGAACCATAACCAACGCTTCAAAATGATAAAGTAACATTTTTATGCAATTTATGGCAATTAAACTGGAATTCCGACAGTCGTGCATGTATTATCGCTTGCCATGGTCCAGGCCGGACGCGTTGGTACAGAGCCGGTACCGGATCGCATGATATTTCTCCGGCACATCAAATACGACCCAAGGAACCATAACCAACGCTTCAAAATGATAAAGTAACATTTTTATGCAATTTATGGCAATTAAACTGGAATTCCGACAGTCGTGCATGTATTATCGCCTGCCGGTACCGGATCGCATGATATTTCTCCGGCACATCAAATACGACCCAAGGAACCATAACCAACGCTTCAAGATGATCAAGTTACATTTCTTGGCCTTTTATTGCAATTAAACTGGAATTCTACCAGTCGTGCGTGTATTATCGCCTGCCATGGTCCAGGCCAGACGCCTTTGTACGGAGCCGGTACCAAATCGCATGATATTTTTTCGGGACATCAAATACGACCCAAGGAACCATAACACATGCTTCGAAATGATCAAGTTACATTTTTTTGTAATTTATGGCAATTAAACTGGAATTTTTCCAGTCGTGCATGTATTATCGCTTGCCATGGTCGAGGCCGGACACCTTGGTACGCAGCCGGTACCGGATCGCATGATATCTCTCCGAAACATCAAATACGACCCAAGGAACCATAACCAATGCTTCGAAATGATCAAGTTACATTTTTTCCAATTTTATGGCAATTAAACTGGAAGTCCGCCAACCGTACCTGTATTATCGCCTGCCATGGTCCAGGTTGGACACATTGGTACGGAGCCGGTACCGGATCGCATGATATTGTTCCGGGATATCAAATACGACCCCAGGAACCATAACAAAAACTTCGAAATGATCAAGTCACATTTTTTGGCGTTTTATGACAAATAAACTGGAATTCCGCTAGTCGTGCCTGTATTATCGCCATCCATGGTCCAAGATGGACGCCTTGGCACGTAGCCGGTACCGGATCATATGATATTTGTCCGGGATATTAAATACGACCCAAGGAACCATAACCAACGCTTCGAAATGATCAATTTACATTTTTTGGCATTTTAAGGCAATTAAACTGGAATTCCGCCAGTCGTGCCTGTATTATCGCCTGCCATGGTCCAGACCAGACGCCTTGGTATGGAGCCAGTACCGGATCGCATGATATTTTTTCGGGAAATCAAATACGACCCAAGGAACCACAACCAACACTTCGAAATGATCAAGTTACATTTTTTGGCATTTTATGGCAATTAAATTGGAATTCTGCCAGTCGTGCCTGTATTATCGCCTGCCATGGTCCAGGTCGGACGCATTGGTACAGAGCCGGTACCGGATCGCATGATCTTTGTTCGAGACATGAAATACGACCCAAGGAACCATAACCAATGCTTCGAAATGATCAAGTTAGACTTTTTGGCATTTCATGGCAATTAAACTTGAATTCCTCCAGTCGTGCCTGTATATCGCCTGCCATGGTCCAGATCGGATGCCTTGGTACGGAGCCGGTACCGGATCGCATGATATTTTTCCTGGACATCAAATACGACCCAAAGAACCATAACTAGCTCTTCAAAATGATCAAGTTACATTTTTTTGCATTTTATGGCAATTAAACTGGAATTTTGCCAGCCGTGCTTGTATTATCGCCTGCCATGGTCCAGGCCGGACGCCTTTGTACTGAGCCGGTACCGGATTGCATGATATTTTTTTACAGGACATCAAATACAACCCAAGGAACCACAACCAATGCTTTGAAATGATCAAGTTACATTTTTTGGTATTTTATGGCAATTAAACTGGAATTTCGCCAGTCGTGCCTGTATTATTGCCTGCCATGGTTCAGGCCGGACGCCTTGGTACGGAGCCGGCACCAGATCGCATGATATTTTTCCGGGACATCAAATACGACCCAAGGAACCATAACCAACTCTTCGGAATGATCAAGTTACATTTTTTGGCATTTTATGGCAATTAAACTGGAATTCTGCCAGTCGTGCATGTATTATCACCTCACATTGTCCATGCTGGACGCCTTGGTACAGAGCCGGTACCGTAATGCATGATATTTCTCGGGGACGTCAAATACGACCTTAGGAACCATAACCAACACTTCTAAATGATCAAGTTACATTTTTTGGCATTTTATGACAATGAAACTGGAATTCTGCCAGTCGTGCCTGTATTAACGCCGGCCATGGTCCAGGCCGGATGCCTTGGTGCGGAGCCCGTACCGGATAGAATGATATTTTTCCGGGACATAAAATACGACCCAAAGAACCATAACCAACGCTTCGAAATGATCAAGTTACATTTTTGGCATTTTATGGATATTAAACTGGAATTCCGCCGGTCATGCTTGTATTATCACCTGCCACGGTCCAGGTCCGACGCCTTGGTACGGAGCCATTACCGGATCGCATGATATTTGTCCGGGAAAGAAAATACGACCCAAGGAACCATAACCAGTGCTTCGAAATGATCAAGTTTCATTTTTTGGCATTTTATGGCAATTAAATTGGAATTCCGCTAGTCGTGCCTATATTATCGCCTGCCATGGTCCAGGCCAGACTCCTTGGTACGGAGCTGGTACCGGATCACGTTATATTTATACGGGACATCAAATACGACCCAAGGAACAACAAACAACGCTTCGAAATAATCAAGTTACATTTTTTGGCATTTTATGGCAATTAAACTGGAATTCCTCCAGTAGTGCCTATATTATCACCTGCCATGGTCCAAACCGGACGCCTTGGTACGAAGCCAATACCGGATCGCATGATATTTTTTCCGGGACATTAAATACGACCCAAGGAACCATAACCAATGCTTCGAAATGATCAAGTTACATTTTTTGGCATTTAATTAAACTGGAATTCCTCCAGTCGTGCATGTATTATCGCCTACCATGGTCCAGGCCGAACGCCTTGGTACGGAGTCGGTACCGAATTGCATGATATTTTTCTGGGACATTAAATACGACCTTAGAAACCATAACCAACGCGTCGAAATGATCAAGTTACATTTTTTGGCAATGAAACTGAAATTTCGCCAGTCGTGCCTGTATTATCGCCTGCCCTGGTCTAGGCCGGACGCCTTGGTACGAAGCCGGTACCGGATAGCATGATATTTGTCTGGGACATCAAATACGACCCAAGGAACTATAACCAATGCTTCGAAATGATCAAGTTACTTTTTTTTGCATATTATGGCAATTAAACTGGACTTCCGCCAGTCGTGCCTATATTAACGCCTGCCATGGTCCATGCCGGGGACGCCCTGGTACGGAGTCGGTACCGGAACGCATGATATTTCTCCGGGAAATCAAATACGACCTTAGGAACCATAACTAATGCTTTGAAATGATCAAGTTACATTTTTTGGAATTTTATGACAATGAAATTGGAATTCCGCCAGTCGTGCCTATATTAACGCCTGCCATGGTCCAGGCCGGACGCCTTGGTACGGAGCCGGTATCGGATAGAATGATATTTATCCGGGACATCAAATATAACCCAAGGAACCATAACCAACGCTTCGAAATGATCAAGTTACATTTGTTGGCATTTTATGACAATGAAACTGGAATTCCGCCAGTCGTGCATGTATTAACGCCTGCCATGGTCCAGGCCGGATGCCTTGGTACCAAGCCGATACCGGATCGCATGATATTTTTCCAGGACTTCAAATACGACCCAAGGAACCATAACCAACACTTCGAAATGATCAAGTTACATGTTTTGGCATTTTATTGTAATTAAACCGAAATTCCGCCATTTGTGCATGTATTATCGCCTGCCATGGTCCAGGCTGAACGTCTAGGTACGGAGCCGGTATCGAATCGCATGATATTTGTCCGAGGCATCAAATACGACCTAAGGAACCATAACCCGTGCTTCGAAATGATCAAGTTACATTTTTGGCATTTTATGGCAATTAAACTGGAATTCCGCCAGTCGTGCTTGTATTATCGTCTGCCATGGTCCAGGCCGGACGCCTCGGTATGGAGCTGGTACCGAATCGCATGATATTTGTCCGTGACATCAAATACGACCTTAGGAACCATAACCAACGCTTATAAATTATCAAGTAATATTATTTTGTAATGAAACTGGAATTTCGCTAGTCGTGCATGCATTATCGCCTACCATGGTCTAGGCCGGACGCCTTGGTACGAAGCCGGTACCGGATAGAATGATATTTTTCTGGGACATCAAATACGACCCAAGGAACCATAACCAACACTTCGAAATGACCAAGTTACAATTTTTGGCATTTTATGGAAATTAAATTGGAATTCCGCCAGTCATGACGGTATTATCGCCTGCCATGGTCCAGGCCGGACGCCTTGGTACGGAGCCGGTACCTTATCACATGATATTTGTTCCGTACAGCAAATACGACCCAAGGAACCATAACCAAGGCTTCAAAATGATCAAGTTACATTTATTTTGCATTTTATGGCAATTAATTTGGAATTCCGCCACTCGTGCGTATATTATCGCCTACCATGGTCCATGTCGGACGCTTTGGTACGGTGCCGATATCGGAACGCATGATATTTCTCCGGGACATCAAATACTATCTTAGGAACCATAACCAACGCTTCGAAATGATCAAGTTACATTTTTTGGCATTTTATGACTATGAAACTGGAATTCTGCCAGTCGTGCATGTATTAACGCCTGCCATGGTCTAGGCCGGACGCCTTGGTACGAAGCCGGTACCGGATAGAATTATATTTATCCGAGACATCAAATACAACCCAAGGAACTACAACCAATGATTCAAAATTATCAAGTTACATTTTTCTGCATTTTATGGATATTAAACTGGAATTTCACCGGTCGTGCTTGTATTATCGCCTGCCTTGGTCCAGGTCAGACGCCTTGGTACGGATCCGGTTCCGGATCACATCATATATTTCCGGGAAAGCAAATACGACCCAAGGAACCATAACCAACCCTTCGAAATGATCAAATTACATTTTTTTGGCATATTATGATAATTAAACCGGAATTCCGCCAGTCGTACCTGTATTATTGCCTACCATGGTTCAGACCAAACACCTTGGTACGGAGCCGGTACCAGATCTCATGATATTTTTCCGGGACATCAAATATGACACAAGGAACCATAACCAACGCTTCGAAATGATCAAGTTACATTTTTTGGCATTTTATAGTAATTAAACCGAAATTTTGCCGGTCGTGCCTGTATTATCGCCTGCCATGGTCCGGGCTGGACGTCTTGGTATGAAGCCGGTACCGGATCGCATGATATTTTTCCGAGACATCAAATACGACTCAATGAACCATAACAAGTGCTTCGAAATGATCAAGTTACATTTTTTTGCATTTTATGGCAATTAAACTAGAATTCCGCCAGCCGTGCCTGTATTATCGCCTGTCATGGTCCAGGCCGGACTCCTTGGTACGGAACCGGTACCGGATCACATGATATTTGTAAAGTACATCAAATACGACCCAAGGAACAACAACTAACGCTTCGAAATGATCAAGCTACATTTTTTGGCATTTTATAGTAATTAAACTGAAATTCCGCTAGTCGCTCCTGTATTATCGCCTGCCATGGTCCAGGCCGGATGCCTTGGTACGGAACGGGTACCGAATAACATGATATTTGTCCGGGAAATTAAATATTACCCAAGGAACCATAACACACGCTTCGAAATGATCAAGTTATATTTTTGGCATTTTATGGCAATTAAACTGGAATTCCGCCAGTCATGCCTGTATTATCCCCTACCATGGTCCAGGTCGGACGCCTTGGCACGGAGCCGGTACGGGAATGCATGATATTTGTCCGGGACATCAAATACGACCCAAGGAACCATAACCAATGCTTATAAATGATCAAGTTACTTTTTTGGCATTTTATGGCAATTAAACTGGAATTCCGCCAGCCGTGCCTGTATTATCGCCTGCCATGGTCCAGGCAGACGCCTTGGTACGAAACCGGTACCGGATCACATGATATATGTCTAGGACAGAAAATACGACCTAAGGAACCATAACCAACGCTTCGAAATGATCAAATTATATTTTTTGGCATTTTATGGTAATTAAACTGGAATTCCGTCAGTCGTGCCTGTATTATTGCCTACCATGATTCAGGCCAGACGCCTTGGTATGCTGCCGGTACTGGATCTCAAGATATTTTTCCGGTACATCAAATACGACCCAAGGAACCATAACCAGCGCTTCAAAATGATTAAGTTTCATTTTTTGGCATTTTATAGTAATTAGACCGAAATTCCGCCAGTCGTGCCTGTATTATTGCCTGCCATGGTCTAGGCTGGACGTCTTGGTATGGAGCCGGTACCGAATCGCATGATATTTGTCTGAGACATCAAATATGACCCAAGGAACCATAAACAGTGCTTCGAAATGATCTAGTTAAATTTTTTGGAATTTTATGGCAATTAAACTGGAATTTCGCTAGTCGTGCCCGTATTATCTGTCGTGGTCCAGGCCAGACTCCTTGGTATAGAGCCGACACCGGATCACATGATATTTGTATGGGACTTCAAATAGGACCCAAGAAACAAAAAGCAATGCTTCAAAATGATCAAGTTACATTTTTTGGCATTTTATGGAAATTAAATTGGAATTCCGCCAGTCATGCCTGTATTATCGCCTGCCATGGTCCAAGCCGGACACCTTGGTACGGAGCCGGTACCGGATCGCATGATATTTGTCCCGTACAGAAAATACGCCCCAAGGAACGATAACCAAGGCTTCGAAATGACCAAGTTACATTTTTTGGCATTTTATGGCAATTTAATTGGAATTCCGCCAGTCGTGCCTGTATTATCGCCTGCCATGGTCCAGGCCGAATGCATTGGTATGGAGCCGGTACCAGGTTGCATGATATTTGTCCCGGACAGCAAATACAACCCAAGGAACCATAACCAAGGCTTCGAAATGACCAAGTTACATTTTTTGGCATTTTATGGCAATTTAATTGGAATTCCGCCAGTCGTGCCTGTATTATCGCCTGCCATTGTCCAGGCCGGATACCTTGGTATGGAGACAGTACCGGATCACATGATATTTGGCCGGGACAACAAATACGACCTTAGGAACCATAACCAATGCTTCAAATGATCAACATTTTTCGGAATTTTATGACAATGAAACTGGAATTTCGCTAGTCGTGCTTGTATTATCGCCTGCCATAATCCAGGTCGGACACCTTGGTACGGAGCCGATACCATATAGCATGATACTTGTCCAGGACATCAAATACGACCCAAGGAACCACAACCAACACTTAGAAATGATGAAATTAAATATTTTGGCAATTAAACTGGAATTCCGCCAGTCGTGCCTGTATTATCGCCTGCCATGGTCCAGGCCAGGCGCCTTTGTACTGAGTCAATACCCGATCGCATGATATTTCTCCGGGACATCAAATACGACACAAGGAACCATAACCAACGATTCAAAATGATCAAGTTACATTTTTTAGCATTTTGTGGCAATTAAAGTGGAATTCTGCCAGTCGTGTCTGTATTATCGCCTGCCATGGTCCAGACAGGACGGCTTGGTACGATGCCGGTACCGGATCGCATGATATTTGTCCGAGATAACAAATACGACCCAAGGAACCATAACCAACGCTTCAAAATGATCAAGTTACATTTTTTGGCATTCTATGGCAATTAAATTGGAATTCCGCCAGTCGTGCCTATATTATTGTCTGCCATAGTTCACGCTGGACGTCTTGGTACGAAGCCGGTAATGAATCACATTGTATTTTTCCGGTACATCAAATACGACCCAAGGAACCATAACCAATGCTTCAAAATGATCAAGTTACATTTTTTGGTATTTTATGGCAATTAAATTGGAATTTCGCCAATCGTGCTTGTATTATTAACTACCATGGTTCAGGCCAGACGCCTTGGTACGGAGCCAGCACCGAATCTCATGATATTTTTTCGGGACATCAATTACGACCCAAGGAACCATAACCAACGCTTCAAAATGATCAAGTTTCATTTTTTGGCATTTTATAGTAACTAAACCGAAATTACGCCAGTCGTGCCTGTATTATCGTCTGCCATGGTCCAGGCTGGACGTCTTGGTATGGAGCCGGTACCGGATCGCATGATATTTGTCCGAGACATCAAATACGACCCAAGGAACCATATCCAGTGCTTCAAAAGATTCAAGTTACATTTTTTGGCATTTTATGGCAATTGAACTGGAATTCCGCCAATCGTGCCTGTATTATCGCCTGTATCCTTCCCTACCATGGTCCAGGCCAGACTCCTTGTTACGGAGCCGGTACTGGATCATATGATATTTGTACTGGACATCAAATACGACCCAAGGAACGACAACCAATACTTCGAAATGATCAAGTTACATTTTTTGGCATTTTGTGGCAATTAAATTGAAATTCCGCCAGTCGTGCCTATATTATCGCCTGCCATGGTCCAGGCTGGACGTCTTGGTACGGAGCTGGTACCGGATCGCATGATATTTGTCCGAGACATCAAATACGACCCAAGGAACCATAACCAACGCTTCGAAATTATCAAGTTACAGTTTTGGCATTTTATGGCAATTAAACTGGAATTCCGCCAGTAGTGCCTGTATTATCGCCTGCCATGGTCCAGGTCGGACGCCTTGGTACGGAGCCGGTACCGGATCACATGATATTTGTCCCGGACATCAAATACGAACCAAGGAACCATAACCAAGGCCTCAAAATGATCAAATTATATTTTTTGGCATTTTTTGGCATTTTATGGAAATTAAATTGGAATTCCGCCAGTCGTGCCTGTATTATCGCCTGCCATGGTCCAGGCCGGATACCTTGGTACGGAGCCGGTATTTCGGATCACATGATATTTGTTCTAGACATCAAATACGACCCAAGGAACTATCACTCGTGCTTCGAAATGATTAAGTTACAATTTTTGTCATTTTATGGCAATTAAACTGGAATTCCGCCAGTCGTGCCTGTATTATCGCCTGCCATGGTCCAGGTCGGACTCCTTGGTACAAAGATGGTACCGGATCACATGATATTTGTACGGGACATCAAATAGGACCCAAGGAACAAAAACTAACGCTTCGAAATGATCAAGTTACATTTTTTTGCATTTTATGGAAATTAAATTGTAATTCCGCCAGTGATGCCTGTATTATCGTCTGCCATGGTCCAAGCCGGACACCTTGGTACGGAGCCGGTACCGGATCGCATGATATTTGTCCCGAACAACAAATACGACCCAAGGAACCATAACAAAGGCTTCGAAATGATCAAGTTACATTTTTTGGCAATTAAATTGGAATTCCGCCAGTCGTGCCTGTATTTTCGCCTGCCATGGTCCAGGCCAGATGCGTTGGTATGGAGCCGGTACCAGATCGCATGATATTTTTTCGGGACATCAAATACGATCTTAGGAACCACAACCAATGCTTCGAAATGATCAAGTTTCATTCTTTTGCATTTTATGGCAATTAAACTAGAATTCCGCCAGTCCTGCCTGTATTATCGCCTGCCATGGTCAGGGCCGGACTCCTTGGTACGGAGCCGGTACTGGATCACATGATATTTGTATGGCACATAAAATACGACCCAAGTAACAATAACCAACGCTTCGAAATGATCAAGTTACATTTTTTGGCAATTAAACTGGAATTCCGCCAGTCATGCTTATATTATCGCGTGCCATGGTCCAGACCGGATACCTTGGTACGGAGCCGGTACCGGATCAAATGATATTTGTATGGAACATCAAATAGGACCCAAGGAACAACAACCAACGCTTCGAAATGATCAAGATACATTTTTTGGCATTTTAAGGAAATTAAATTGGAATTCCGCCAGTCATGCCTGTGTTATCGCTTGCCATGGTCTAGGCCGGACACCATGGTATGGAGCCGGTACCGGATCACATGATATTTGTCACGGACAGCAAATAAGACCCAAGGAACCATAACCAAGGCTTCGAAATGATCAAGTTATATTTTTTGTCATTTTATGGCAATTAAATTGGAATTCCGCCAGTCGTGCCTGTATTATCGCCTGCCATGGTCCATACCGGATACCTTGGTACGGAGCCGGTTCCAGTTCGCATGATATTTGTCCGGGACATCAAATACGACCTTAGGAACCATAACCAACGCTTCAAAATGATCAAGTTACATGTTTCGGCATTTAATGACAATAAAACTAGAATTTCGCTAGTCGTGCCTGTATTATCCCCTGCCATAGTCTAGGCCGGACGCCTTGGTACGGAGCCGGTACCGGATTATATTATATTTTTTCAGGACATCAAATACGACCCAAAGAACCATAACCAACGCTTCACAATTATCAAGTTATATTTTTTCGCATTTTATGCAAAATTAAATTTGAATTCCGCAAGTCATGCCTTTATTATTGCCTGCCATGGTCCAGGCCGGACGCCTTGGTACGAAACCGGTACCGGATTGCATGATATTTGTCCCGGGACAGCAAATACGACCCAAGGAACCATAACCAAGGCTTCGAAATGATCAAGTTACATTTTATGGCATTTTATGGCAATTAAATTGGAATTCCGCCAATCGTGCCTTTAATATCGCCTGCCAGGGTCCAGGTCGGATACCTTGGTACAGAGCCGGTACCGGATCGCATGATATTTGTCCAGAGCATCAAATACGAGCTTAGGAACCATAACCAACGCTTCTAAATGATCAAGTTACATTTTTCGGCATTTTATGACCATGAAACTGGAATTTCGCTAGTCGTGCCTGTACTATCGCCTGCCATAGTCCAGGCCGGATGCCTTGGTACGGAGCCGGTACCGGATCACATTATATTTTTTCGGGACACCAAATACGACCCAAGGAACCATAACCAATGCTTCAAAATGTTCAAGTTACATTTTTTGGCATTTTGTGGAAATTAAATTGGAATTTCGCAAGTCATGCCTTTATTATCGCCTGCCATGGTCCAGGCCGGACACCTTGGTACGGAGCCGGTACCGGATCGCATAATATATGTCTGAGACATCACATACGACCCAAGGAACCATAACCAACACTTCGAAATGATCAAGTTACATTTTTTGGCATTCTATGGCAATTAAAATGGAATTCCACCAGTCGTGCCTGTATTATCGCTTGCCATAGTCCGGGTCGGACGCCTTGGTACGGAGCCGGTTCCGAATCACATGATATTTGTCCGTGACAGCAAATACGACCCAAGGAACCATAAGCAACGCTTCGAAATGATCAAGTTACATTTTTTGGCATTTTATGGAAATTAAATTGGAATTCCGCAAGTCATGCCTTTATTATTGCCTGCCATGGTCCAGGCCGGACGCCTTGGTACGGAGCCGGTACCGGATCGTATGATATTTGTCCTAGACAACAAATACGACCCAAGGAACCATAACCAAGGCTTCGAAATGATCAAGTTACACTTTTTAGCATTTTGTGGCAATTAAACTGTAATTCTGCCAGTCGTGCCTGTATTATCGCCTGCCATGGTCCAGGCCGGACACCTTGGTACGGAGCCGGTACCGGGTCCTATGCTATTTGTCCTACACAACAAATACGACCCAAGGAACCATAACCAACACTTCGAAATGATCAAGTTACACTTTTTAGCATTTTGTGGCAATTAAACTGTAATTCTGCCAGTCGTGCCTGTATTATCGCCTGCCATGGTCCAGGCCGGACGGCTTGGTGCGGAGCCGGTACAGGATCACATTATATTTTTCCGGGACACCAAATACGACCCAAGGAACCATAACCAATGCTTCAAAATGATCAAGTTACACTTTTTAGCGTTTTGTGGCAATTAAACTGTAATTCTGCCAGTCGTGCCTGTATTATCGCCTGCCATGGTCCAGGCCGGACGGCTTGGTGCGGAGCCGGTACAGGATCACATTATATTTTTCCGGGACACCAAATACGACCCAAGGAACCATAACCAATGCTTCAAAATGATCAAGTTACATTTTTTGGCATTTTGTGGAAATTAAATTGGAATTCCGCAAGTCATGCCTTTATTATCGCCTGCCATGGTCCAGGCCGGACGCCTTGGTAAGGAGCCGGTACCGGATCGCATAATATTTGTCCGAGACATCACATACGACCCGAGGAACCATAACCAACACTTCGAAATAATCAAGTTACATTTTTTGGCATTCTATGGCAATTAAAATAGAATTCCGCCAGTCGTGCCTGTATTATCGCTTGCCATAGTCCAGGTCGGACGCCTTGGTATGGAGCCGGTTCCGAATCACATGATATTTGTCCGTGACAGCAAATACGACCCAAGGAACCATAAGCAACGCTTCGAAATGATCAAGTTACATTTTTTGGCATTTTATGGAAATTAAATTGGAATTCCGCAAGTCATGCCTTTATTATCGCCTGCCATGGTCCAGTCCGGACGCCTTGGTACGGAGCCGGTACCGGATCGCATGATATTTGTCCTGGACAGAAAATACGACCCAGGGAACCATACCAAGGCTTCGAAATGATCAAGTAACACTTTTTAGCATTTTGTGGCAATTAAACTGTAATTCTGCCAGTCGTGCCTGTATTATCGCCTGCCATGGTCCAGGCCGGACGGCTTGGTGCGGTGCCAGTACTGGATCGCATGATATTTTTCCGAGACGACAAATACGACCCAAGGAACCATAACCAACGCTTCGAAATGATCAAGTTACATTTTTTGGCATTCTATGGCAATTAAACTAGAATTCCGCTAGTCGTGCCTATATTATTGTCTTCCATAGTTCAAGCCGGATGCCTTGGTACGGAGCCGGTACCGGATCGCATTATATTTTTCCGGGACATCAAATGCTACTCAAGGAACCATAACCAACGCTTCAAAATGATCAAGTTACATTTTTTGGCATTTTATGGCAATTAAACTGGAATTCCGCTAGTCGTGCTTGTATTATTGCCTACCATGGTTCAGGCCAGACACCTTGGTACGGAGCCGGTACCGGATCGCATGATATTTTTCCGGGACAGCAAGTACGACCCAAGGAACCATAACCAAGGCTTCGAAATGATCAAGTTATATTTTTTGGCATTTTATGGCAATTAAATTCCGCGAGTCGTGCATGTATTATCGCCTGCCATGGTCCATGCCGGATACCTTGGTACGGAGCGGGTAGCAGTTTGCATGATATTTGTCCGGGATATGAAATACGACCTTAGGAACCATAACCAATGCTTCAAAATTATCAAGTTACATTTTTCGGCATTTTATGACAATGAAACTGGAATTTCGCTAGTCGTGCCTGTATTATCGCCTGCCATAGTCCAGAATGGATGCCTTGGTACGGATCCGGTACCAGATAGCATGATACTTGTCCGGGACATCAAATACGACCCAAGGAACCATAACCAACGCTTCGAAATGATAAAGACACATTTTTTGGCATTTTATGGCAATTAAACTGGAATTCCGCCACTCGTGCCTGTATAATCGCTTGCCATGGTCCAGGCCGGACGCCTTGGTACTGAGCCGGTACCAGATTTCATGATATTTGTCTTGGAGAGCAAATACGACCCAAGGAACTATAAGCAAGGCTTCGAAACGATCAAGTTACATTTTTTGGCATTTTATGGCAATTAAATTGGAATTCCGCCAGTCGTGCCTATATTATTGTCTGCCATAGTTCAGGCCGGATGCCTTGGTACGGAGCCGGTACCGGAGCTCATGATATTATTCTGGGACATCAAATACGACCCAAGGAACCATAACCAACACTTCCAAATGATCAAGTTTCATTTTTTGGCATTTTATAGTAATTAAACCGAAATTAAGATAGTCGTGCCTATATTATTGCCTGCCATGTTCCACGCTGGACGTCTTGGTATGGAACCGGTACCGGATCGCATGATATTTGTCCGAGATATCAAATACGACCCAAGGAACCATAACTAGTGCTTCAAAATGATCAAGTTACATTTTTTTGCATTTTATGGCAATTAAACTGGAATTCCGACAGTCGTACCTGTATTATCGCCTGCCATGGTCCAGGCCAGACTCCTTGGTACGGAGCCGGTACTGGATCACATGATATTTGTACGGGACATAAAATACGACCCAAGTAACAACAACCAACGCTTCGAAATGATCAAGTTACATTTTTTTACATTTTATGGCAATTAAACTAGAATTTCGCCAGTCCTGCCTGTATTATCGCCTACCATGGTCAGGGTCGGACTCCTTGGTACGGAGTCGGTACTGGATCACATGATATTTGTACGGGACATAAAATACGACCCAAGTAACAACAACCAACGCTTCGAAATGATCAAGTTACATTTTTTGGCATTTTATGGAAATTAAACTGGAATTCCGCCAGTCATGCCTATATTATCGTGTGCCATGGTCCAGACAGGATACCTTGTTACGGAGCCGGTACCGGATCACATGATATTGGTACGGGACATCAAATAGGACCCAAGGAACAACAACCAACACTTCGAAATGATCAAGTTACATTTTTTGGCATTTTAAGGAAATTAAATTGGAATTCCGCCAGTCATGCCTGTGTTATCGCCTGCCATGGTCTAGGCCGGACACAATGGTATGGAGCCGGTACCAGATCACATGATATTTGTTCCGGACAGCAAAAACGACCCAAGGAACCATAACCAAGGATTCGAAATTATCAAGTTATATTTTTCTGGCATTTTATGGCAATTAAATTGGAATTCCGCCAGTCGTGCCTGTATTATCGCCTGCCATGGTCCATGCCGGATAGCTTGGTACGGAGGCGGTACCAGTTCGCATGATATTGTCCGGGACATCAAATACGACCTTAGGAACCATAACCAACGCTTCAAAATGATCAAGTTACATGTTTCGGCATTTTATGACAATGAAACTGGAATTTCGCTAGTCGTGCCTGTATTATTGCCTGCCATAGTCTAGGTCGGACGCCTTGGTACGGAGCCGGTACCGGATTACATTATATTTTTCCGGGACATCAAATACGACCCAAGGAACCATAACCAACACTACAAAATGATCAAGTTATATTTTTTCGCATTTTATGCAAAATTAAATTTGAATTCCGCAAGTCATGCCTTTATTATTGCTTGCCATGGTCCAGGACGGACGCCTTGGTACGGAGCCAGTACCGGATTGCATGATATTTGTCCTGGACAGCAAATACGACCCAAGGAACCATAACCAAGTCTTCGAAATGATCAAGTTACAAATTTTGGAATTTTATGGCAATTAAATTGGAATTCTGCCAGTCGTGCCTTTAATATCGCCTGCCATGGTCCAGGCCGGATACCTTGGTACGGAGCTGGTACCGGATCGCATGATATTTTTCCGGAACATCAAATACGAGCTTAGGAACCATAACCAACGCTTCTAAATGATCAAGTTACATTTTTTGCATTTTATGGAAATTAAATTGGAATTCCGCAAGTCATGCCTTTATTATCGCCTGCCATGGTCCAGGCCGGACGCCTTGGTACGGAGCCGGTACCGGATCACATTATATTTTTCCGGGACACCAAATACGACCCAAGGATCCATAACCAACGCTTCAAAATGATCAAGTTACATTTTTTGCATTTTATGGAAATTAAATTGGAATTCCGCAAGTCATGCCTTTATTATCGCCTGCCATGGTCCAGGCCGGACGCCTTGGTACGGAGCCGGTACCGGATCGCATAATATTTTTTCGAGACATCACACATGACCCAAGGAACCATAACCAACACTTCGAAATGATCAAGTTACATTTTTTGGCATTCTATGGCAATTAAAATGGAATTCCGCCAGTCGTGCCTGTATTATCGCCTGCCATAGTCCATGTCGGACGCCTTGGTACGGAGCCGGTTCTGAATCGCATGATATTTTTCCGGGACAGCAAATACGACCCAAGGAACCATAACCAAAGCTTCGAAATGATCAAGTTATATTTTTTGGCATTTTATGGAAATTAAATTGGAATTCCGCAATTCATGCCTTTATTATTGCCTGCCATGGTCCGGGCCGGACGCCTTGGTACGGAGCTGGTACCGGATCGCATGATATTTGTGCTGGACAGCAAATACGACCCAAGGAACCATAACCAAGGCTTCGAAATGCTCAAGTTACATTTTTTAGCATTTTGTGGCAATTAAACTGGAATTCTGCCAGTCGTGCCTGTATTATCGCCTGCCATGGTCTAGGTGGACGGCTTGGTGCGGTATTGGTACCGGATCGCATGACATTTTTCCGGGACAGCAAATACGACCCAAGGAACCATAACCAACGCTTTGAAATGATCAAGTTAAATTTTTTGGCATTCTATGGCAATTAAACTGGAATTCCGCCAGTCGTGCCTATATTATTGTCTGCCATAGTTCAGGCCGGATGCCTTGGCACAGAGCCAGTACCGGATCACATTATATTTTTCCAGGACATCAAATACGACCCAAGGAACCATAACCAACGCTTCAAAATGATCAAGTTACATTTTTTGGCATTTTATGGCAATTAAACTGGAATTCCGCTAGTCGTGCCTGTATTATTGCCTACCATGGTTCAGGCCAGACGCCTTGGGACGGAGCCGGTAACGGATCTCATGATATTTTTCCGGGACATCAAATACAACCCAAGGAACCATAACCAACACTTCGAAATGATCAAATTTCATTTTTTGGCATTGTATAGTAATTAAACCGAAATTACGCCAGTCGTGCCTGTATTATCGCCTGCCATGTTCCACGCTGGACGTATTGGTATGGAGCCGAAATCGGATCGCATGATATTTCTCCGAGACGTCAAATACGACCCAAGGAATCATAAGCAGTGCTTCGAAATGATCAAGTTACATTTTTTTGCATTTTATGGCAATTAAACTGGAATTCCACCAATCGTGCCTGTATTATCGCCTGCCATGGTCCAAGCCAGACTCCTTGGTACGGAGCCGGTACTGAATCACATGATATTTGTACGGGACATCAAATACGACCCAAGGAACAACCAACGCTTCGAAATGATCAAGTAATATTTTTTGGCATTTTATGGCAATTAAACTGGAATTCTGCCAGTCGTTCCTATATTATCGCGTGCCATGGTCCAGACAGGACGCCTTGATACGGAGCCGGTATCCGGGTCGCATGATATTTTTTCGGGACATCAAATACGGAGGCGGAATTCTAGTTTAATTGCCATAAAATGCCAAAAAATGTAATTTGATCATTTCGAAGCGTTGGTTGTTGTTACTTGGGTCGTATTTTATATCCCGTACAAATATCATGTGATCCACTACCGGCTCCGTACCAAGGAGTCCGGCCTGGAACATGGCAGGCGACAATACATGCACGACTGGCAGAATTCCAGTTTAATTGCCATAAAATGCAAAAAAATGTAACTTGATCATTTCGAAGCACTGGTTATGGTTCCTTGGGTCATATTTGATGTCTCGGAAAAAATATCATATGATCCGGTACCGTCTCCATACCAAGACGTCCAGCATGGAACATGGCAGGTGATAATACAGGCACGACTGGCGTAATTTCGGTTTAGTTACTATAAAATGCCAAAAAATGAAATTGATCATTTTGAAGTGTTGGTTATGGTTCCTTGGGTCGTATTTGATGTCCCGGAAAAATATCATGAGATCCGGTACCGTCTCCGTACCAAGGCGTCTGGCCTGAACCATGGTAGGCAATAATACAGGCACCACTAGCAGAATTCCAGTTTAATTGCCATAAAATGCCAAAAATGTAACTTGACCATTTTGAAGCGTTGGTTATGGTTCCTTGGGTAGTGTTTGATGTCCCAGAAAAATATAATGCGATCCGGTACCGGCTTCGTACCAAGGCATCCGGCCTGAACTATGGCAGACAATAATATAGGCACGACTGGCGGAATTCTAGATTAATTGCCATAGAATGCCAAAAAATGTAACTTGATCATTTCGAAGCATTGGTTATGGTTCCTTGGGTTGTATTTACTGTCTCGAAAGAATATCATGTGATCCGGTACCGGCACCGCACCAATGCATCCGGCCTGGACCATGGCAGGCGATAATACAGGCACGACTGGCAGAATTCCAGTTTAATTTCCACAAAAAACTAAAAAATGTAACTTGATCATTTCGAAGCCTTGGTTATGGTTCCTTGGGTTGTATTTGATGTCAAGGATAAATATCATGCGATCCGGTACCGGCTCCGTACCAAGGCGTCCGGCCTGGACCATGGCAGGCGATAATAAAGGCATGACTTGCGGAATTCCAATTTAATTTCCATAAAATGCCAAAAAATGTAACTTGCTCATTTCGAAACGTTGTTTATGGTTCCTTGGGTCGTATTTGCTGTCCCGGACAAATATCATGCGATTCGGAACCGGCTCCATACCAAGGTGTCCGACCTGGACTATGGCAGGCGATAATACAGGCACGACTGGTGGGATTCCATTTTAATTGCCATAGAATGCCAAAAAATGTAACTTGATCGTTTCGAAGTGTTGGTTATGGTTCCTTGNAAAAAATGTAACTTGATCATTTTGAAGCGTTGGTTATGGTTCCTTGGGTCATATTTGGTGTCCCGAAAAAATATAATGTGATCCCGTACCAGCTCCGTACCGAGGCGTCCGGCCTAGACTATGGCAGGCGATAATACAGACACGACTAGCGAAATTCCAGTTTCATTGTCCCGTACAAATATCATGTGATCCAGTACTAGCTCCGTACCAAGGAGTCTCGCCCTGACCATGGCAGGCGATAATACAAGTAGGACTGGCGGAATTCTAGTTTAATTGCCATAAAATGAAAAAAAATGTAACTTGATCATTTCGAAGCGTTGGTTGTTGTTACTTGGGTCGTATTTTATGTCCCGTACAAATATCATGTGATCCAGTACCGGCTCCGTACCAAGGAGTCCGGCCTGGACCATGGCAGGCAATAATACAGGCACGACTGGTGGAATTCCAGTTTAATTGCCATAAAATGCAAAAAAATGTAACTTGATCATTTTGAAGCACTGGTTATGGTTCCTTGGGTCGTATTTGATGTCTCGGACAAATATCATGCAATCCGGTACCGGCTCCATACCAAGACGTCCAGCGTGGAACATGGCAGGCAATAATACAGGCACGACTAGCTTAATTTCGATTTAATTACTATAAAATGCCAAAAAATGAAACTTGATCATTTCGAAGTGTTGGTTATGGTTCCTTGGGTCATATTTGATGTCCCCTAAAAATATCATGAGCTCCGGTACCGGCTCCGTACCAAAGCTTCTGGCCTGAACCATGGTAGGCAATAATACAAGCACGACTAGCGGAATTCCAGTTTAATTGCCATAAAATGCCAACAAAATGTAACTTGATCATTTTGAAGCGTTGGTTATGGTTACTTGGGTCGTATTTGATGTCCCGGAAAAATATAATGCAATCCGGTACCGGCTCCGTACCAAGGCATCCGGCCTGAACTATGGAAGACAATAATATAGGCACGACTAGCGGAATTCCAGTTTAATTGCCATAGAATGCCAAAAAATGTAACTTGATCATTTCGAAGCGTTGGTTATGGTTCCTTGGGTCGTATTTGCTGTCCCGAAAAAATATCATGCGATCCAGTACCGGCACCGTGCCAAGTCGTCCGGCCTGGAGCATGGCAGGCGATAATACAGGCACGACTGGCAGAATTCCAGTTTAATTGCCACAAAATGCTAAAAAAATGTAAGTTGATCATTTCGAAGCGTTGTTTATGATTCCTTGGGTCGTATTTCATGTCCCGGAGAAATATCATGCAATCGGGTACCGGCTCAGTACCAAGGCGTCCGACCTGGACCATGGCAAGCGATAATACAGGAACGAGTGGCGGAATTCCAGTTTAATTGTCATAAAATGCCAAAAAATGTAACTTGATCATTTCGAAGTGTTTGTTATGGTTTCTTGGGTCGTATTTGCTGTCCCGGAAAAATATCATGCGATTCGGAACCGGCTCCATACCAAGGCGTCCGAACTGGACTATGGCAGGCGATAATACAGGCACGACTGGCGGAATTCCGTTCTAATTGCCATAGAATGCCAAAAAATGTAATTTGATCATTTCGAAGTGTTTGTTATGGTTCCCTGGGTCGTATTTGCTGTCCCAGACAAATATCATGCAATTCGGAACCGGCTCCGTACCAAGGCGTCCGACCTGGACTATGGCAGGCGAAAATACAGGCACGACTGGCGAAATTCCATTTTAATTGCCATAGAATGCCAGAAAATGTAACTTGATCATTTCGAAGTGTTGTTTATGGTTCCTTGGGTCGTATGTGATTTCTCGAAAAAATATTATGTGATCCGGTACCAGCTCTGTACCGAGACATCCAGCCTCGACCATGGCAGGTGATAATACAGGCACGACTGGCAGAATTTCGGTTTAATTACTATAAAATGCCAAAAAATTTAACTTGATCATTTCGATGCGTTGGTTATGGTTCCTTGGGTCGTATTTTCTGTCCCGGACAAATATCATGCGATTCGGAACCGGCTCCGTAACAAGGTGTCTGACCTGGACCATGGCAGGCGATATTAATGGCACGACTTGCGGAATTCCATTTTAATTGCCACAGAATGCCAAAAAATGTAAATTGATCATTTCGAAGTGTTGGTTATGGTTCCTTGGGTCGTATGTGATGTCTCGGACAAATATTATGCAGTCCGTTACCGGCTCCGTACCTAGACATCCAGCGTGGACCATGGCAGGTAATAATACAGGCACGACTGGCAGAATTTTGGTTTAATTACTATAAAATGCCAAAGAATGTAATTTGATCATTTCGAAGCGTTGGTTATGGTTTCTTGGGTCGTATTTGATGTCCCGGAAAAATATCTTGCAATCCGGTACCGGCTCCATATCAAGGAGTCCGGCCTGGACTATGGCAGGTGATAATACAGGCACGACTGGCGAAAATCCAGTTTAATTGCAATAAAATACAAAAAAATGTAACTTGATCATTTCGAAGCACTTGTTATGGTTCCTGGGGTCGTATTTGACGTCTCGGACAAATATCATGCGAACCGATTTCGGCTCCATACTAAGACGTCCAGCCTGGAACATGGGAGGCGATAATAAAGGCACTGGCGGAATTTCGGTTTAATTACTACAAAATGCCAAAAAATGAAACTTGATCATTTCGAAGCTTTGGTTATGGTTCCTTGGGTCGTATTTGATGTCCCGGAAAAATATCATGAGATCCGGTACCGTCTCTATACCAAGGCGTCTGGCCTGAACCATGGTAGGAAATAATACAGGCACGACTGGCAGAATTCCAGTTTAATTGCCATAAAATGCCAAAAAATGTAACTTGATCATTTTGAAGCGTTGGTTATGGTTCCTTGGGTTGTATTGATGTCCCGGGAAAATATAATGCGATCCGGTACGGCTCCTTACCAAGGTGTCCGGCCTGAACTATGGCAGATAATAATATAGGCACGACTAGCGGAATTCCAGTTTAATTTCCATAGAATGCAAAAAAATGTAACTTGATCATTTTGAAGCGTTGGTTATGGTTCCTTGGGTCGTATTTGATATCCAGGAGAAATATCATGTGATCGATACCGGCTCAGTACCAAGACGTCTGGTCTGGACAATGGCAGGCGATAATACATGCACGACTGGCAGAATTCCAGTTTAATTGCCACAAAAATTCTTAGAAATATGTACCTTGATCATTTCGAAGCGTTGGATATGGTTCCTTGGGTCGTATTTGATATCCAGGAGAAATATCATGTGATCGATACCGGCTCAGTACCAAGACGTCTGGTCTGGACCATGGCAGGCGATAATACAGGCACGATTGGCGGAATTCCAGTTTAATGTCCATAAAATGCCAAGAAAATGTAACTTGATCATTTCGAATCATTGGTTATCGTTCCTTGGGTCGTATTTGATGTCCCGGACAAGTATCTTGCTATCTGGTACCGGCTCCGTACCAAGGCGTCCTTCCTGGACTATGGCAGGCGATAATACAGGTACGACTAGCGAAATTCCAGTTTCATTGTCATAAAATGCCGAAAAATGTAACTTGATCATTTCGAAGCATTGGTTATGTATCCTAAGGTCCTATTTTGATGTCCCGAATAAATATCACGCGATCCGGAACCCGCTTCATACCAAGGTATCCGGCCTGGACCATGGCAGGCGATAATACAGGCACGACTGGCGGAATTCCGATTTAATTACCATAAATGCCAAAAAATGTAACTTGATCATTTTGAAGCCTTGGTTATGGTTCCTTGGGTCGTATTTGATGTCTGGGAAAAATATCATGCGATCCGGTACTGGCTCCGTACCAAGGTGTCCTGCTTGGACCATGGCAGGAGATAACACAGGCATGACTGGCGGAATTCCAATTTAATTTCCATAAAATTCCAAAAAATGTAACTTGATCATTTAGAAACATTGGTTGTTGTTCCTTGGGTCCTATTTGATGTCCCGTACAAATATCATGTGATCCGATACCGGCTCGGTACCAAGGAGTCCGGCCTGGACCATGGCAGGCGATAATATAAGCACGACTGGCGGAATTCCAGTTTAGTTGCCATAAAATTCCAAAAAATGTAACTTGGTCATTACGAAGCACTGGTTACTGTTCCTTGGGTCGTATTTGATGTCTCCGACAAATATCATGTGATTCGGTACCGGCTCCGTACCAAGGTGTCCTGCTTGGTCCATGGCAGGCGATAACACATGCATGGCTGGCGGAATTCCAATTTAATTTCCATAAAATGCCAAAAAATGTAACTGGATCATTTAGAAACATTGGTTGTTGTTCCTTGGGTCCTATTTGATGTCCTGTACAAATATCATGTGATCCGGTACCGGCTCTGTACCAAGGAGTCCGGCCTGGACCATGGCAGGCGATAATACAAGCACGACTGGCGAAATTCCAGTTTAATTGCCATAAAATTCCAAAAAATGTAACTTGATCATTTCGAAGCACTGGTTACTGTTCCTTGGGTCGTATTTTATGTCTCGGACAAATATCATGCGATTCGGTACCGGCTCCATACCAAGACGTCCATCCTAGACCATGGCAGGCGATAATACAGTCACGACTGGCGGAATTTCTGTTTAATTACTATAAAAGTCCACAAAATGAAACTTAATCATTTTGAAGCATTGGTTATGGTTCCTTGGGTCGTATTTTATGTCCCTTAAAAATATCATGCAATCCGGTACAAGCTCCGTACCAATGCGTCCGGCCTGGACCGTGACAGGCGATAATACAGGCACGACTAGCGGAATTCTAGTTTAATTTCCACAAAATGCCAAAAAATTTAACTTGATCATTTCTAAGCGTTGGTTATGGTTCCTTGGGTCGTATATGATATCCCGGAGAAATATCATATGATCGGGTACCGGCTCCGTACCAAGGCGTCTGGCCTGGACCATGGCAGGCGATAATACATGCACGATTGGCGGAATTCCAGTTTAATTGCCATAAAATGCCGAAAAATGCAACTTGATCATTTCGACGCATTGGTTATGGTTCCTTGGGTCGTATTTGATGTCCCGTAAAAATATCATGCAATCCGATTCCGGCTCCGTACCAAGGCGTCCGGCCTAGACCATGGCAGGCGATAATACCGGCACGACTGGCAGAATTCCAGTTTAATTGCCATAAAATGCAGAAAAATGTAACTTGATCATTTCGAAGCGATGATTATGGTTCCTTGGGTCGTATTTGATGTCCCAAAAAAATATCATGCGATTCAGTACCGGCTCCATACCAAGGAGTCTGGCCTGGACCATGACAGGCTATAATACATGCANATGGCAGGCGATAATACATGCACGACTTGCGGAATTCCAGTTTAATTGCCATAAAATGCCAAAAAATGTAACTTGTTCATTTTGAAGCATTGGTTATAGTTCCTTGGGTCATATTTGATGTCCCGGAAAAATATAATGCGATCCGGTACTGGCTCCATACCAACGCGTCCGGCCTGAACCATGGCAGACAATAATATAGGCACGATTGGCGGAATTCCAGTTTAATTGCCATAAAATGCCAAAAAATGTAACTTGTTCATTTTGAAGAATTGGTTATGGTTCCTTGGGTCATATTTGATGTCCCCAAAAAATATAATGCAATCCGGTACTGGCTCCATACCAACGCGTCCGGCCTGAACCATGGCAGACAATAATATAGGCACGATTGGCGGAATTCCAGTTTAATTGCCATAAAATGCCAAAAAATGTAACTTGATCATTTCGAAGCGTTGGTTATGGTTCCTTGGGTCGTATTTGATGTCCCGGAGAAATATCATGCGATCGGGTACCAGCTCAGTACCAAGGCATCCGGCATGGACCATGGCAGGCGATAATACAGGCACGACTGGCGGAATTCCAGCTTAATTGCCACAAAATGCCAAAAAATTTAACTTGATATATTCGACGCGTTGGTTATGGTTCCTTTGGTCGTATTTTATGTCTCGGAAAAATATTATGCGATCTGGTACTGGCTCCGTACCAAGGTATCCGGCCTGGACCATGGCAGGCGATAATACAGGCACGACTGCGGAATTCCAATTTAATTGCTTCCAATCATTTCGAAGCGCTGGTTTTTGTTCCTTGGGTCCTATTTTATGTCCCGTACAAACATCATGTGATCCGGTACCGGCTCCGTACCAAGGCGTCCGAGCTGGACTATGGTAGGCAATAATACAGGCACGGCTGGCGGAATTCCATTTTAACTACCATAGAATGCCAAAAAATATAACTTGATCATTTTGAAGTGTGGGTTATGGTTCCTTGGGTTGTATTTGATGTCTCGCACAAATATCATATGATCCGGCACCGGTTCCGTACCATGACGTCCACCCTGGACCATGGCAGGCGATAATACAGGCACGACTGGCGGAATTCCAGTTTAATTGCCATAAAATGCCAAAAAATGTAACTTGATCTTTTCGAAGTGTTGGTTGTGATTCCTTTGGTCGTATTTGAAGTCCCGTACAAATATCATGTGATCCGGTACCGGCTCCGTACCAAGGAGTCCGTCCTGGACCATGGCAGGCGATAATACAGGCACGATTGGCGGAATTCCAGTTTAATTACCATAAAATGCAAAAAAATGTAACTTGATCATTTCGAAGCGCTGGTTATGGTTACTTGGGTAGTATTTGATATCCCGGAGAAATATCAAGCGATCGGGTACCGGCTCCATACCAAGGCGTCCGGCCTAGACCATTGCAGGCGATAATACGGGCACGACTGGCGGAATTCCAGTTTAATTTCCATAAAATGCCGAAAAATGTAACTTGATCATTTCGAGCATTGGTTATGGTTCCTAAGGTCGTATTTGATGTCCTGGACAAATATCATGCGATCCGGTACCGGCTCTGTTCCATGGTTTCCGGCCTGGACCATGGCAGGCGATAATACAGGCACGACTGGCGGAATTCCAGTTTAATTGCCATAAAATGTCAAAAAATGTAACTTGATCATTTCGAAGCGTTGGTTATGGTTCCTTGGGTCGTATTTGATGTCTCGGACAAATATCATGTGGTCCGATACCGACTGCATACCAAGACGTCCAGCCTGGACCATGGAAGATGATAATACAGGCACGACTGGCGTAATTTCGGTTTAATTACTATAAAATGCCAAAAACTGAAACTTGTTCATTTTGAAGCATTGGTTATGGTTCCTTGGGTCGTATTTGATGTGCCGAAAAAATATCATGAGATCCGGTACTGGCTCCGTACCAAGGCGTCTGGCCTGAACCATGGTAGTTAATAATACAAGCACGATTGGCGAAATTCCAATTAAATTGCCATAAAATGCCAAAAAATATAAGTTGATCATTTTGAAGCGTTGGTTATGGTTCCTTGGGTCGTATTTGATGTACCGAAAAAATACAATGTGATCCGGTACCGGCTTTGTACCAAGGCGTCCGGCGTGAACTATGGCAGACAATAATATAGGGATGACTGGAGGAATTCCAATTTAATTGCCATAGAATGCCAAAAAATGTAACTTGATCATTTTGAAACGTTGGTTATGGTTCCTTGCGTTGTATTTGTTATCCCGGAAAAATATCAAGCCGTTTCAGGCACGACTGGCAGAATTCCAGTTTCATTGCCACAAAATGCTAAAAAATAAAACTTGATCATTTCGAAGAATTGGTTATGGTTCCTTGGGTCGTATTTGATGTCCCGGAGAAATATCATGTGATCGGGTATTGACTCAGTACCAAGGTGTCCTGCCTGGACCATGGCAGGCGATAATACAGGCACGACTAGCGGAATTCCAGTTTAATTGCCATAAAATGCCAAAAAATGTAACTTGATCATTTTGAAACGTTGGTTATGGTTCCTTGGGTCGTATTTGATGTCCCGGAGAAATATCATGTGATCGGGTATTGACTCAGTACCAAGGTGTCCTGCCTGGACCATGGCAGGCGATAATACAGGCACGACTAGCGGAATTCCAGTTTAATTGCCATAAAATGCCAAAAAACATAACTTGATCATTTCTAAGCGTTGGTTATGGTTCCTTGGGTCATATTTGATGTATTGGACAAGTATCATGCTATCTGGTATCGGCTCCGTACCAAGGTGTCCGACCTGGATTATGGCAGGCGATAATACAAGCACGACTAGCGAAATTCCAGTTTCATTGTCATAAAATTCCGAAAAATGTAACTTGATCATTTCGAAGCATTTGTTATGGTTTCTAAGATCGTATTTGTTGTCCCAGAAAAATATCATGTGATCCAGTACTGTCTCCATATCAAGGTATTCGGCCTGGACAATGGCAGGCGATAATACAGGTATGACTGGCGGAATTCCAATTTAATTGCCATAAAATGCAAAAAAATGTAACTTGATCATTTTGAAGCCTTGGTTATGGTTCCTTGGGTCGTATTTGCTTTCTGGGGCAAATATCATACAATCTGGTACCGGCTCCATACCAATGCATTCGGCCTGGACCATGGCAGGCGATAATACAGGCACGACTGGCGGAATTCCAAATTAATAGCCATAAAATGCCAAAAAATGTAACTTGATCATTTCAATTCCTTGGTTATGGTTACTTGGGCCGTATTTGCTGTCCGGAAAAAATATCATGCGATCCGGTACCGGCTCCGTACCAAGGTGTCCGGCTTGGACCATGGCAGGCGATAATACAGGCACGACTGGCGGAATTCCAGTTTAATTGCCATAAAATGCCAAAAAAGTTAACTTGATCATTTCGAAGCACTGGTTATGGTTCCTTGGGTCATATTTGATGTCTCAGACAATTATCATGCGATTCGGTACTGGCTCCATACCAAGACGTCCAGCCTAGACCATGGCAGGCAATAATACAGGCACGACTGGCGGAATTCCAGTTTAATTGCCATAAAATGCCAAAAAAGTTAACTTGATCATTTCGAAGCGTTGGTTATGGTTCCTTGGGTCGTATTTGCTGTCCTAGACATTCTGCCTGGACCATGGCAGGCGATAATACAGACACGATTGGCGGAATTCCAGTTTAATTGCCATAAAATGCCAAAAAATGTAACTTGATCATTTATAAGCGTTGGTTATGGTTCCTTGGGTCGTATTTCATGTCCCGGACAAATATCATGCATTCCCGTACCGACTCCGTACCAAGGCGTCCGACCTGGACCATGGTAGGAGATAATACAGGCACGACTGGCGGAATTCCAGTTTAATTGCCATAAAATGCCAAAAAATGTAACTTGATCATTTCGAAGCGTTGGTTGTTGTTCCTTGGGTCGTATTTGATGTACTTTACAAATATCATGTGATCCGGTACCGGCTCCGTACCCAAGAGTCCGTCCTGGACCATGGCAGGCGATAATACAAGCACGACTGGTGGAATTCTAGTTTAATTGCCATAAAATGCAAAAAAATGTAACTTGATCATTTCGAAGCACTGGTTATGGTTCCTTGGGTCGTATTTGATGTCTCAGACAAATATCATGTGATCCGGTACCGGCTTCATACCAAGTCGTCCAGCCTGGACCATGGCAGGGGATAATACAGGCACGACTGACGGAATTTCGGTTTAATTACTATAAAATGCCAAAAAATGTAACTTGATAATTTCGAAGTGTTGGTTATGGTTCCTTGGGTCATATTTGATGTCCCGAAAAAATATCATGAGATCTGGTACCGGCTCCGTACCAAGGTGTCTGGCCTGAACCATGGTAGGCAATAATACAGGTATGATTGGCAGAATTCCGGTTTAATTATCATAAAATGCCAAAAAATGTAATTTGATTATTTCGAAGGGTTGGTTATGGTTCCTTGGGTCGTATTTTCTTTCCCGAAAATATATCATGCGATCCGAAATCGGATCCGTACCAAGGCGTCTGACCTGGACCGAGGCAGGCGATAATACAAGCACGACCGGTGAAATTCCAGTTTAATATCCATAAAATGCAGAAAAATGTAACTTGATAATTTTGAATCGTTGGTTATGGTTCCTTGGGTCGTATTTGATGTCCAGAATAAATATAATTCTATCCGGTACCGGATCCGTACCAAGGCGTCCGGCCTGGACCATGGCAGGCGTTAATACATGCACGATTGGCGGAATTCTAGTTTCATAGTCATAAAATGCCAAAAAATGTAACTTGATCATTTCGAAGCGTTGGTTATGGTTCCTAAGGTAGTATTTGATGTCCCGGAGAAATATCATGCGTTCCGATACCGGCTCCGTACCAAAGTGTCCGGCATGGACCATGGCAGGCGATAATACAGGCACGACTGGCGGAATTCAAAATTAATTGCCATAAAAGGCAAAAAAAAGTAACTTGATCATTTTGAAGACTTGGTTATGGTTCCTTGGGTCGTTTTTGCTGTCCGGAACAAATATCATGTGATCCGGTACCGGCTCCGTACCAAGGCGTCCGGCCTGGACCATGGCAGGTGATAATACAAGCATGACCGGCGGAATTCCAGTTTAATATCAATAAAATGCCAAAAAATGTAACTTGATCATTTCGAAGCGTTGGTTATGGTTCCTTGGGTTGTATTTGATGTCCCCAAAAAATATAATGCTATCCGGTACCGGCTTCGTACCAAGGCATCCGTCCTAGACCATGGCAGGCGATAATACAGGTACGACTAGCGAAATTCCAGTTTTATTACAAAATAATGTAACTTGATCATTTCGAAGTGTCGGTTATGGTTCCTAAGGTCGTATTTGATGTCACGGACAAATATCATGTGATTCGGTACCAGCTCCATACCGAGGCGTCCGACCTGGACCATGGCAGACAATAATACAAGCACGACTCGCGGAATTCCAGTTTAATTGCCATAAAATGCCAAAAATGTAACTAAATCATTTCGAAGTGTTGTTATGGTTCCTTGGGTCGTATTTGATGTCCCGGAACAATATCGTGCGATCCGGTACCGGCTCCGTACCAATGCGTCCAACCTGGACCATGGTAGGCAATATTACAGGTACGGTTGGCGGAATTCCAGTTTAATTGCCATAAAATTCAAAAAAATGTAACTTGATCATTTCGAAGCGTTGGTTATGGTTCCTTGGGTCATATTTGATGTCCCGGACAAATATCATGCGATCCGGTATCGCCTCCGTACCAAGGCATCCAACTTGGACCATGGCAGGCGATAATACACGCACGACTGGCAGAATTCCAGTTTAATTGGCATAAAAGGCCAAGAAATGTAACTTGATCATTTTGAAGCGTTGGTTATGGTTCCTTGGGTCGTATTTGATGTGCCGGAGAAATATCATGCGATCCGGTACCGGCTCCGTACCAAGGCGTCCGACCTGGACTATGGTAGGCGATAATACATGAACGACTGGCGGAATTCCAAATTAATTGCCATAAATTGCATAAAAATGTTACTCTATCATTTTGAAGTGTTGGTTATGGTTCCTTGGGTCGTATTTGATGTCCCGGAGAAATATCATGTGATCCGGTACAGGCTCTGTACCAAGGCGTCCGGCCAGGACCATGGCAGGCGATAATACATGCACGACTGACGGAGTTCCAGTTTAATTTCCATAAATTGCCAAAAAATGTAACTTGATCATTTAGAAGCGTGTGTTATGGTTCTCGGGGTCATATTTGTGGTCCAAGACAAATATCATGCTATCCGGTACCGGTTCCGTATCAAGGCGTTCGGCCTGGAGCATGGCAGGGGATAATACAGGCACGACTGGCGGAATTCCAGTTTAATTGCCATAAAATGCCTGGAAATGTAAATTGATCATTTTGAAGCGTTGGTTATGGTTCCTTGGGTCGTATTTGATGTGCCGGAGAAATATCATGCAATCCGGTACCGGCTCCGTACCAAGGCGTCCGACCTGGACCATGGCAGGCGATAATACAGGCACGACTGGCGAAATTCCAGTTTAATTTCCATAAAATGACAAAAATTGTAACTTGATCATTTCGAAGCGTTGGTTATGGTCCCTTGGGTCGTATTTGATGTCCCGGAGAAATATCATGCGATCGGGTACCGGCTCAGTTCTAAGGCGTCCGGCCGTGACCATGGCAGGCGATAATACAGGCACGACTAGCGGAATTCCAGTTTTATTGCCATAAAATACCAAAAAATTTAACTTGATCATTTCGAAGCGTTGGTTATGGTTCCTAAGGTCGTATTTGATGTCCCGGACAAATATCATGCGATCCGGTACCGGCTCCATACTAAGGCGTCTGGCCTGGACCATGGCAGGCGATAATACAGGCACGACTCAAGGAATTCCAATTTAACTTCCATAAAATGCCAAGAAATGTAACTTGATCATTTCGAAGCGTAAGTTATGGTTTCTTGGGTCGTATTTGCTGTCCCGGAAAAACATCATGTGATCCGCTACTAGCTCTGTACCAAGGCGTCCGACGTGATACCGGCTCCGTACCAAGGCATCCGATTTGGACCATGGCAGGCGTTAATACAGGCACGACTAGAGGAATTCTAGTTTCATTGTCATAAAATGCCAAAAAATGTAACTTGATCATTTAGAAGTGTTGGTTATGGTTCCTAAGGTCGTATTTGATGTCCCCGAGAAATATCATGTGTTACGGTATCGGCTCAGTACCAAGGCGTCTAGCATGGACAATGTGAGGTGATAATACATGCACGACTGGCAGAATTCCAGTTTAATTGCCATAAAATTCCAAGAAATGTATCTTGATCATTTCGAAGCATTGGTTATGGTTCCTTGGGTTGTATTTGATGTCCCGGACAAATATCATGCGATCTGGTACCGGCTCCGTACCAAGGCGTCCGGCCTGAACCATGGCAGGCAATAATACAGGCACGACTTGCGAAATTCCAGTTTAATTGATATAAAACACCAAAAAATGTAACTTGATCATTTCGAAGCGTTGGTTATGGTTCCTTGGGTCGTATTTGATGTCCCGGACAAATATCATGCGATCCGGTACCGGTTCCGTACCAAGGCGTCCGGCCTGAACCATGGTAGGCAATAATACATGCACGACTTGCGAAATTCCAGTTTAATTGCCATAAAAAACCAAAAAATGTAACTTGATCATTTGGAAGCGTTGGTTATGGTTCCTTGGGTCGTATTTTCAGTCCCGAAAAAATATCATGCGATTTGGTACCGGCTCCCTAAAAAGGCGTCTGGCCTGGACCATGGAAGGCGATAATACAGGCACCACTGGCAGAATTCCAGTTTAATTGCCATAAAAGGCCATGAAATGTAACTTGATCATTTTGAAGCGTTGGTTATGGTTCCTTGGGTCGTATTTGATGTCCCGGAGAAATATCATGCGATCCAGTACCAGCTCCATACCTAGGCATCCGGCCTGGACCATGGCAGGCAATAATACATGCATTACTGGCGGAATTCCAGTTTAATTGCCATAAATTGCCAAAAAATGTAACTTGATCATTTCGAAGCGTGTGTTATGGTTCCATGGGTCATATTTGATGTTCCGTAAAAATATCATGCTATCCGGTATTGGCTCCGTACCAAGGATTTCAGCCTGAACCATGGCAGGGGATAATACAGGCACGACTGGCGGAATTCCAGTTTAATTGCCATAAAATGCCAAAAAATGTAACTTGATAATTTCGAAGCGTTGGTTATGGTTCCTTGGGTCGTATTTGATGTCCCGGAGAAATATCATGCAATCGCGTACCGGCTCAGTACCAAGGCATCCGTCCTGGACCATGGCAGGCGGAAATAGAGGCACGACTGGCGGAATTCTAGTTTTATTGCCATAAAATACAAAAAAATGTAACTTGATCATTTTGAAGCGTTGTTTATGGTTCCTAAGGTCATATTTGATGTCTCGGACAAATATCATGCGATCCGGTACCGGCTCCGTACCAAGGCGTCTCGCCTGGACCATGGCAGGAAATAATACAGGCACGACTCAAGGAATTCCAATTTAATTTCCATAAAATGCCAAAAAATGTAACTTGATTATTTCAAAGCATTGGTTATGCTTCCTTGGGTCGTATTTGATGCCCCGGAAAAATATCATGCTATCCGGTACCGGCTCCGTACAAAGGCGTCCGACCTGGACCATGGCAGGGGATAATACATGCACGACCGGCGGAATTCAAGTTTAATTGCCATAAAATGCCAAAAAATGTAACTTGATCATTTAAAAGCATTGGTTGTGGTTCCTTGGGTTGTATTTGATGTCTCGGACAAATATCATGTGATCCAGTACTGGCTCCGTACCAAGGCGTCCGGTCTGGACCATGGCAGGCAATAATACAGGCACGACTGGCGGAATTCCAGTTTAATTTCCATAAAATGCCAAAAATGTAAATTAATCATTTCGTAGCGTTGTTTATGGTTCCTTGGGTCATATGTGATTTCCCGGACAAATACCATGCGATCCGGTACACGCTCCATACCAAGGCGTCCGGCCTGGACCATGGATGGCGATAATACAGGCACGACTGGCGAAATTCCAGTTTAATTCTCATAAAACGCCAAAAAATATAACTTGATCATTTCGAAGTGTTGGTTATGGTTCCTTGGGTCATATGTGATTTCCCGGACAAATACCATGCGATCCGGTACACGCTCCATACCAAGGCGTCCGGCCTGGACCATGGATGGCGATAATACAGGCACGACTGGCGAAATTCCAGTTTAATTCTCATAAAACGCCAAAAAATATAACTTGATCATTTCGAAGTGTTGGTTATGGTTCCTTGGGTCGTATTTTCTGTCCCGGACAAATATCATGCGTTCCGCTACCGGCTTCGTACCAAAGCGTCCGGTCTGGACCATGGCAGGCGATAATATAGGCACGACTGGCGGAATTCCAGTTTAATTGCCATAAAATTCAAAAAAATATAACTTGATCATTTCGAAGCGTTGTTTATGGTTCCTTGGGTTATATTTGATGTCCCGGACAAATATCATGCGATCCAGTACCGGCTCCGTACCAAGGCGTGCAACCTGGACCATGGCATGCGATAATACATGCACGACTGGCGGAATTCCAGTTTAATTGCCATAAAAGGCCAGAAAATGTAAGTTGATCATTTCGATGCATTGTTTTTGGTTCCTTTGGTCGTATTTGATGTCCCGAAAAAATTTCATGCGATCCAGTACCGGCTCCTTAATGCGTCCGGCCTGGACCAAGGCAGGCGATAATACAGGCGCGGTTGGCGGAAATCCAGTTTAATTGCCATAAAATGCCAAAAAAAATAACTTGATCATTTTGAAGAGTTGGTTATGGTTCCTAAGGTTGTATTTTATGTCCCTGAAAAATATCATGCGATCTGGTACCGGCTCCGTACCAAGGCGTCCGACCTGGACCATGGCAGGCGATAATACAGGCACGACTGGCGGAATACCAATTTAATTTTCCTAAAATGCCAAAAAACGTAATTTGATCATTTCGAAGCCTTAGTTATAGTTCCTTGGGTCGTATTTGCTGTAGCGGAAAAATATCATGCGATCTGGTACCGGCTCCGTACCAAGGCGTCTGGCCTGGACCATGGCAGGCGATAATAAAGGCACGACTGGCGGAATTCCAGTTTAATTTCCATAAAATGCCAAAAAATGTATTTTGATCATTTCGAAGCATTCGTTATGGTTCCTTGGGTTGTATTTGATGTCCCGTAGAAATAACATGCAATCGGATACTGGCTCAATACCAAGGCGTCCGGCCTGGACCATGGCAGGCGATAATACAGGTACGACTGGCAGAATTTCAGTTTTATTGCCATAAAATAAGTAAACATGTAGCTTAACCATTTCTAAGTGTTGGTTATGGTTCCTAAGGTCGTATTTGATGTCCCGGACAAATATCATGCAATCCGGTACCGGCTCTGTGCCAAGGCGTCTGGCCTGGACCGTGGCGGATGATAATAGAGGCACGACTGGCGGAATTCCAGTTTAATATCCATAAAATGCCAAAATATGTAAATTGATTATTTTGAAGTGTTGGTTATGGTTCCTTGGGTCGTATTTGTTGTCCCGGACAAATATCATGCGATCCAGTTTTGGCTCCGTACCAAGGGGTCCGGTCAGGACCATGGCAAGCGATAATACAGGCACGACTAGCGGAGTTCCAGTTTCATTGCCATAAAATGCAAAAAAATGTAAATTTATCATTTTGAAGCGTTGGTTATGGTCCCTTGGGTTGTATTTGATGTCCCGGACAAATATCATGCTATCCGGTACCGGCTCCGTACGAGGCGTCCGGTCAGGACCATGGCATGCGATAATACAGCCACGATTGGCGGAATTCCAGTTTAATTGCCATAAAATGCCAGAAAATGTTACTTGATCATTTCGAAGCGTTGGTTATGGTTCCTAAGGTCATATGTGATGTCCCGGACAAATATTATGTGATCCGGTACCAGCTCTGTACCAAGGCATCCGGCCTGGACCATGGCAGGCGATAATACAGGCACGGTTGGCGGAATTCCAGTTTAATTGCCAAAAAATGTAACTTGATCATTTCTAAGCGATGGTTATGGTTCCTAAGGTCGTATTTGATGTCCCGAACAAATATCATGCGATCTGATACCGTCTCCGTACCAAGGCGTCCGGCCTGGACCATGGCAGGCAAAAATACAGGCACGAGTGGCGGAATACCAATTTAATTGCCAAAAAATGTAACTTGATCATTTTGAAGCCTTGGTTATGGTTCCTTGTGTCTTATTTGGTTTCCCGTACAAATATCATGCGATCTGGTACCGGTTCCGTGCCAAGGCATCCGGCCTGGACCATGGCAGGCGAAAATATAGGCACGACTGGCGGAATTCCAGTTTAATTTCCATAAAATGCCGAAAATGTAACTTGATCATTTCGAAATGTTGGTTATGGTTCCTTGGGTCGTATTTGATGTCCCGGAAAAATATCGTACGATCCGGTACTGGCTCCGTACCAAGGTGTCCGGTAAGGACCATGGCAAGCGATAATACATGCACGACTGGCGGAGTTCCAGTTTAATTGCCATAAAATGCAAAAAAATGTAAATTTATCATTTTGAAGCATTGGTTATGGTCCCTTGGGTTGTAGTTGATGTCCCGGACAAATATCATGCTATCCGGTACCGACTCCGTACCAAGGCGTCCGACCTGGACCATGGCGGGCGATATTACATGCACGATTGGCGGAATTCCAGTTTAATTTCCATAAAGTGAATAAATATGTAACTTGATCATTTCAAAGCGTTGGTTATGGTTCCTTGGGTCGTATTTGATGTCTCGGACATTTATCATGCGATCCGGTACCGGATCTCTACCAAGGCGTCCGGCCTGGACCATGGCAGGCGATATTACATGCACGACTGGCGGAATTCCAGTTTAATTTCCATAAAATTCCAAAAATGTAACTTGATCATTTCGAAGCGTTGAATATGGTTCCTTGGGTCGTATTTGATGTCCCGGAAGAATATCATGCTATCCGGTACCGGATCTATACCAAGGCATCCGACCTAGACCATGGCAGGTGATAATAGAGGCACGACTCGCGGAATTCCAATTTAATTGCCATAAAATGCCAAAAAATGTAACTTAATCATTTCGAAGCGTATGTTATGGTTCCTTGGGTCATATTTTCTTTCCCGGACAAAAAACATAAGATCCTATACCAGCTCCGTACCAAGGCATCCGGCCTAGACCATGACAGGCGATAATACAGGCATGGTCCAGGCGTCCGGCCTGGACCATGGCAGGGGATAATATAGGCACGATTGGCGGATATCCAGTTTAATTTCCATAAAATGCCAAAAAATGTAACTTGATCATTTCGAAGCGTGTGTTATGGTTCCTTGGGTCATTTTGATGTCCCGGACAAATATCATGCTATCCGGTACCGGCTCCACACCAAGGCGTCCGGCCTGGACCATGGCAGGGGATAATACAGGCACGATTGGCGGATATCCAATTTAATTGCCATTAAATGCCAAAAAATGTAACTTGATCATTCCAAAGCATTGGTTGTGGTTCCTTGAGTCGTATTTGATGTGCCGGAAAAATATCATGTGATCCGGTTATGGCTCCGTACTAAGGCGTCCGGTCAGGACCATGGCAGGCGATAATACAGGCACGACTTGCGGGATTCCAGTTTAATTGCCATAAAATGCCAAAAAATGTAAACTTCATATTGCCATAAAATTCCAGTTTAATTGCCATAAAATTCAAAAAAAAAGTAACTTGATCATTTCAAAGCGTTGGTTATGGTTCCTTGGGTCATATTGGATGTCCAGGACAAATATCATGCGGTCCGGTACCGGCTCCGTACCAAGGCGTCCAGCCTAGACCATGGCAGGCGATAATACATGCACGACTAGCGGAATTCCAGTTTAATTGCCAGAAAATGTAACTTGATCATTTCGAAGCATTGCTTATGGTTCCTAATGTCGTATTTAATGTCCTAGACAAATATCATGCAATCCGGTACCGATTCCGTACCAATGCGTCCGGCCTGGACCATGGTAGGCGATAATACAGGCACGGTTGGCAGAATTCCAGTTTAATTGCCATAAAATGCCAAAAAATGTAACTTGATCATTTCGAAGCCTTGGTTATGGTTACTTGGGTCGTATTTGCTGTCCCAGACAAATATAATGCGATATGGTATCAGTTCCGTGCCAAGGTGTCCGGCCTGGACCATGGCAGGCGATAATATAGGCATGACTGGCAGAATTCTAGTTTAATTTCCATAAAATGCAAAAAATGTAAATTGATTATTTCGAAGCGTTGGTTATGATTCCTTGGGTCATATTTGATGTCCTAGAAAAATATCGTGCGATCCGCTACCGGCTCCATAACAAGGCGTCCGGCCTGGACCATGGATGGCGATAATACAGGCACGATTGGCCGAATACCAGTTTAATTGTCATAAAATGCCAAAAAATGTAACTTGATCATTTTGAAGTGTTGGTTATGGTTCCTTGGGTCGTATTTAATGTCCCGGACAAATATCATGCGATCCGGTAGAGGATCCGTACCAAGGCGTCCAGCCTGGACCATGGCAGGCAATAATACATGCACGACTGGCAGAATTCCAGTTTAATTACCATAAAATGACAGTAAATATAACTTGATCATTTCGAAGCGTTGGTTATGGTTCCTAAGGTCGTATTTAATGTCCCAGACAAATATCTTGCGATGTGGTACCGGTTCCGTACCAATGCGTCTAGCATGGACCATGGCAGGCGATAATACAGGTACGGTTGGCGGAATTCCAATTTTATTGCCATAAAATGCCAAAAAATGTAACTTGATCATTTCAAAGCATTGGTTATGGTTCCTAAGGTCGTATTTGATGTCCCGGAAAATTATCATGCGATCCGGTACTAGCTCCATTCCAAGGCATCCGGCCTAGACCATGGCAGGCGATAATACAGGCACGACTAGGAGAATTCCAGTTTAATTGTTATAAAATGCCAAAAAATGTAACTTGATCATTTCGAAGCGTTGGTTATGGTTCCTTGGGTCGTATTTAATGTCCCGAAAAAATATCATGAGATCCGGTACCGGCTTCGTACCAAGGCGTCCAGCCTGGACCATGGTAGGCGATAATACATGCACGACTGGCGGAATTCCAGTTTAATTGCCATAAAATGCCAGAAAATATAACTTGATTATTTCGAAGCGTTGGTTATGGTTCCTAAGGTCATATTTGATGTCTCAGCAAAATATCATGCGATCCGGTACCAGCTCCGTACCAAGGCATCCGGCCTGGACCGTGGAAGGCAATAATACAGGCACGGTTGGCAGAATTCCAGTTTAATTGCCAATAAATGCCAAAAAATGTAACTTGATCATTTCGAAGCATTAGCTATGGTTCCTAAGGTTGTATTTGATGTCCCGGACAAATATCATGCGATCCGGTACCGTCTCCGTACCAAGGCATCTAGCCTGGACCATGGCAGGCGAAAATATAGGCACGAGTGGCGGGATACCAATTTAATATCCCAAAAATGCCAGAAAATGTAACTTGATCATTTCGAAGCCTTGGTTATGGTTCCTTGGGTCGTATTTGCTTTCCCGGACAAATATCATGCGGTCTGGTACCGGTTCCGTGCCAAGGCGTCCGGCTTGGACCATGGCAGGCGAAAATATAGGAACGACTGGCGGAATTCCAGTTTAATTTCCATAAAATGCCAAAAATGTAACTTGATCATTTTAAAGTGTTGGTTATGGTTCCTTGGGTCGTATTTGATGTCCCGGACAAATATCATACGATCCGGTACTGGCTCCGTACCAAGGCGTCCGGTCAGGACCATGGCAAGCGATAATACAGGCACGACTGGCGGAATTCTAGTTTAATTGCCATAAAATGCAAAAAAATGTAAATTGATCATTTTGAAGCGTTGGTTATGGTCCTTTGGGTTGTATTTGATGTTCCGAACAAATATCATGCTATCCGATACCGGCTCCGTACCAAGGCGTCCGGCCTGGACCATGGCGGGCGATATTACATGCACGATTGGCAGAATTCCAGTTTAATTTCCATAAAATTCCAAAAATATAACTTGATCATTTCGAAGCGTTGATTATGGTTCCTTGGGTTATATTTGATGTCCCGGAAGAATATCATGCTATCGGTACCAGCTCTATACCAAGGCATCCGACCTAGACCATGGCAGGTGATAACAGAGGCACGACTCGCGGAAGTCCAATTTAATTGCCATAAAATGCCAAAAAATGTAACTTAATCATTTCGAAGCGTATGTTATGGTTCCTTGGGTCATATTTTCTGCCCCGGACAAAAAACATATGATCCTATACCAGCTCCGTACCAGGCATCCGGCCTAGACCATGACAGGCGATAAAACAGGCACGATTCGCAGAATTCCAGTTTAATTGCCATAAAATGCGAAAAAATGTAACTTGATCATTTCGAAGCCTTGGTTATGGTTCCTTGGGTAGTATTTCCTGTCCCTGACAAATAACTTGCAATCCGGTACCAGCTTCTTACCAAGGCGTCCGGCCTGGACCATGGCAGAGGATAATATAGGCACGACTGGCGGATATCCAGTTTAATTGCCATAAAATGCCAAAAAATGTAACTTGATCGTTTCAAAGCGTGTGTTATGGTTCCTTGGGTCATTTTGATGTCCCGGAAAAATATCATGCTATCCGGTACCAGCTTCGTACCAAGGCGTCTGACCTGGACCATGGCAGGGGATAATACAGGCACGACTAGCGGATATCCAGTTTAATTGCCATAAAATGCAAAAATATGTAACTTGATCATTTCAAAGCGTTGGTTATGGTTCCTTGGTTCGTATTTGATGTCCCAGACAAATATCATGCGATCCGGTTATGGCTCCGTACCAAGGCGTCCGGTCAGGACCATGGCAGGAATTCCAGTTTAATTACCATAAAATGCCAAAAAATGTAAATTGATTATTTTGAAGCATTTGTTATGGTTCCTTGGGTCGTATTTGATGTCCCGGACAAATATCATGCGATCCGGTACCGGCTCCATACCAAGACGTCCAGTTTGGACCATGGATGGCGATAATGCAGGCACGACTGGCGGACTACCAGTTTAATTGTCATAAAATTCCAAAAAATGTAACTTGATCATTTTGAAGTGTTGGTTAGGGTTCCTTGGGTCGTATTTGTTGTCCCGGACAAATATCATGCGATCCGGTACCGGCTCCATACCAAGGCGTCCATCCTGGACCATGGCAGGCGATAATACATGCACGACTAGCGGAATTCCAGTTTAATTGCCAGAAAATGTAACTTGATCATTTCGAAGCATTGCTTATGGTTCCTAAGGTCGTATTTAATTTCCTAGACAAATATCATGCGATCCGGTACCGGTTCCGTACCAATGCGTCCGGCCTAGACCATGGTAGGCGATAATACAGGCACGGTTGGCGGAATTCCAGTTTAATTGCCATAAAATGCCAAAAAATGTAACTTGATCATTTCGAAGCGTTGGTTATGGATCCTAAGGTTGTATTTGATGTCCCGGACAAATATCGTGCGATCCGAAAACGGCTCCGTACCAAGGCGTCCGACCTGGACCATGGCAGGCGATAATACAGGCACGACTGGCGGAATACCAATTTAATTGCCCAAAAATGCCAAGAAACGTAACTTGATCATTTCGAAGCCTTGGTTATGGTTCCTTGGGTCGTATTTGCTGTCCCAGACAAATATAATGCGATCTGGTACCGGTTCCGTGCTAAGGTGTCCGGCCTGGACCATGGCAGGCGATAATATCAGCATGACTGGCGGAATTCCAGTTTAATTTCCATAAAATGCCAAAAAATGTAAATTGATTATTTCGAAGAGTTGGGTATGGTTCCTTGGGTCGTATTTAATGTCCCAGAAAAATATCATGCGATCCGGTACCGGCTCCATAACAAGGCGTCCGGCCTGGACCATGGATGGCGATTATACAGGCACGACTGGCGGAATACCAGTTTAATTGTCATAAATTGCCAAAAAATGTAACTTGATCATTTCAAAGTGTTGGTTATAGTTCCTTGGGTCGTATTTGATGTCTCGGACAAATGTCATGCGATCCGGTGCCGGCTTCGTACCAAGGCGTCTAGTCTGGACCATGGCAGACGATAATATAGGCATGACTGGCGGAATTCCAGTTTAATTTCCATAAAATTCAAAAAATATAACTTGATCATTTAGAAGCGTTGGTTATGGTTCCTTGGGTTATATTTGATGTCCCAGACAAATATCATGTGATCCGGTATCGGCTCCGTACCAAGGCGTCCAGCCTGGACCATGGCAAGCGATAATACATGCACGACTGGCGGAATTCCAGTTTAATTTCCATAAAATGCTAGTAAATATAACTTGATCATTTCGAAGCATTGGTTATGGTTCCTAAGGTCGTATTTAATGTCCCAGACAAATATCTTGCGATCTGGTACCGGCTCCGTACCAATGCGTCTAGCCTGGACCACGGCAGGTGATAATACAAGTACGGTTCGCGAAATTCCAATTTAATTGCCATAAAATGCCAAAAAATGTAACTTGATCATTTCGAAGCATTGGTTATGGTTCCTAAGGTCGTATTTGATGTCCCAGACAATTATCATGCGATCCGGTACTGGCTCCATTCCAAGGCATTCGGCCTGGACCATGGCAGGCGGTAATACAGGCACGACTGGCAGAATTCCAGTTTAATTGTTATAAAATCCAAAAAATGTAACTTGATCATTTCTAAGCGTTGGTTATGGTTCCTTGGGTTGTATTTAATGTCCCAGACAAATATCATGTGATCCGGTATCGGCTCCGTACCAAGGCGTCCAGTCTGGACCATGGCAGGCGATAATACATGCACGACTGGCGGAATTCCAGTTTAATTTCCATAAAATGCCAGTAAATATAACTTGATCATTTCGAAGGGTTGGTTATGGTTCCTAAGGTCTTATTTAATGTCCCAGACAAATATCTTGTGATCTGGTACCGGCTCCGTACCAATGAGTCTAGCCTGGACCATGGCAGGTGATAATACAGGTACGATTCGCGAAATTCCAGTTTAATTGCCATAAAAGGCCAAGAAATGTAACTTGATCATTTTGAAGCATTGGTTATGGTTCCTTGGGTCGGATTTGATGTCCCGGACAAATATCATGCTATCCGATACCGGCTCCGTACCTAGGCGTCCGGCCTGGACCATGGCAAGCGATAATACAGGCACGACTGGCGGAATTCTAGTTTAATATCCATAAATTGCAAAAAAGAGTAACTTGATCATTTCAAAGCGTGTGTTATGGTTCCTTGGGTCGGATTTGATGTCCCGGACAAATATCATGCTATCCGATACCGGCTCCGTACCAAGGCATCCGGCCTGGACCATGGCAAGGGATAATACAGGCACGACTGGCAAAATTCCAGTTTAATTGCCATAAAATACCAAAAAATGTAATTTGATCATTTCAAAGTGTTGGCTGTGGTTCGTTGTGTCGAATTTGATGTCCCGGACAAATATCATGCGATTCGGTACTGGCTCCTTACCAAGGCGTCCAGTCTGGACCATGGCAGGCGATAATACAGGCATGACTGGCGGAATTCCAGTTTAATTGATATAAAATGCCAAAAAACATTAATGGATCATTTCGAAGCATTGGGTTATGGTTCTTTGGGTCATATTTGATGTTCTGAACAAATATCATGCGATTCCGTACACGCTCCACACCAAGTCGTCCGGCCAGGACCATGGATGGCGATAATACAGGCACGACTGGCGGAATTCCAGTTTAATAGCCATAAAATGACAAAAAATGTAACTTGATCATTTAGAAATGTTGGTTATGGTTCCTTGGGTCGTATTTGATGTCTCGGACAAATATCATGCGATCCGGTACCGGCTCCGTACCAAGGCGTTCGGCCTAGACCACGGCAGGGGATAATGTAGGCACGACTGGCGGAATTCCAGTTTAATTGCAATAAAATTCCAAAAAATGTAACTTGATCATTTAGAAATGTTGGTTATGGTTCCTAAGGTCATATTTGATGTCCTGGACAAATATCATGCGATTCGGTACTGGCTCCGTACCAAGGCGTCCAGCTTGGACCATGGCAGGCGATAATACAGGCACGACCGGCGGAATTCCAATTTAATTTCCATAAAATGCCAAAAAATGTAAATTGATCATTTTGAAGCGTTGGTTAGCGTTCCTTGGGTCATATTTGATGTCTCAGAGAAATATCATATGATCGGGTAACGGCTCAGTACCAAGGCGTCCGACCTGGATCATGGTAGGCGATAATACAGGCACGACTGGCGGAAATCCAGTTTTATTGCCATAAAATACCAAAACATTTAACTTGATCATTTCGAAGCGTTGGTTATGGTTCCTAAGGTCATATTTGATGTCCTGGACAAATATCATGCAATCAGGTACCGACTCTGTACCAAGGCGTCTGGCCTGGACCATGGCAGGCGATAATACATGCACGACTCAAGGAATTTCAATTTAGTTGCCATCAAATGCCAAAAAATGTAACTTGATCATTTCGATGCGTTAGTTATGGTTCCTTGGATCGTATTTGGTGTCCCGAAAAAACATCATGCGATCCGCTACCGGCTCCGTAGCAAGGCTCTGGCCTGGACCATGGCAGGCGATAATACAAGCACGACTGGCGAAATTCCAGTTTAATTGCCATAAAATGCCAGAAAATGTAACTTGATCATTGCGAAGAGTTGGTTATGGTTCCTAAGGTCATATTTAATGTCCCAAAAAAATATCATGCGATCCGGTACCGGTTCTGTACCAATGCGTCCGGCCTGGACCATGGCGCGCGATAATACATGCACGGTTGGCGGAATTCCAGTTTAATTGCCATAAAATGCCAAAAAATGTAACTTAATCATTTCGAAGCGTTGGTTATGGTTCCTAAGGTCGTATTTGATGTCCCGGAAAAATATCATGTGATCCGATACTGGCTCCGTTCCACTGCGTCCGGCCTGAACCATGGCAGGCAATAATATAGGCACGACTGGCGGAATTCCAGTTTAATTTCCATGAAATGCCAAAAATGTAACTTGATCATTACAAAGTGTTGGTTATGGTTCCTTGGGTCGTATTTTCTGTCCCACGACAAATATCATGCGATCCGGTATCGGCCCCATACCAAGGCGTCCGGTCAGGACCATGGCATACGATAATAAAGGCACGACTAGCGGAATTCCACTTTAATTGCCATAAAATGCCAAAAAATATAACTTGATCGTTTCGAAGCGTT
>ML345582.1:0-13023 GCA_005239505.1 Nicotiana paniculata | reverse complement strand
CAAATAATTCACAATTAATTACTGAAAAGTCAATCAATATTTATAAAATCAATTGATTTATTGAGATTTTTATAGGATGATACGGCGAGTAAAAATCACATGCTCACATTTATTATTCGGTTATCAGAAGCCCGAGTACTTCTTAAAATAGCTTTGACTAAGAATCTAATTCTTTGGTTAAACAAATTGGTTTTGTTGCAGGGAATCTGATAATCTTTGTTTTTTTTCGAATAACCGTTATCGAATCATGTCGAATACCAACGACAACAACCAACAAACAACTGGAACCCTAGTTCCATCGCCTCAGGGATCCCCACGAGGTTCAAGGGACAACTCCCCAAAAAGATCTACAACTCACAACAATGATCAAATTGGAAACTAGCAAACAGGAGAACAAGAGCTTGTGAAGCAGATGGTTGGTGAATATGTGAGTGAAGCTCTTCAAGCTTTCATGAGGGGGCTACCAACTGTGTCACCTACGCCTCCTCCAAACAATGTCGCGACTATAGAAAATCCACAATCTGGACTAGCAAATTTAGGAGGTAGAGGCACTCTAAATGAATCACTTGAAGCAAGACCAGGTATGTCTAATAATTCAGATTTACAATCTTTAATACTAACCTTGCAGAAACAGGTGAAGGAACAAAACACTCACATCGAGCAAATTCCTGGAGTACCACTTGTCATCAAGGGTATTGATATTGATAAATACTCTCAACAACCTTGGAAGCCAAGTGCAACATCTTTGCCGATTCCCAAGAAATTCAAAATGCTTGACATAGCAAAGTACGATGGGACAACTGATCCACATGATCATGTTACTGCTTTCACCACAGGAGTAAAAGACAACAACCTGACTAAGCAAGAAATTGAATCCGTGTTGGTCAAAACGTTTGGAGAGACACTCACCAAATGAGCATTAACATGGTATTCTCTCTTGCCCAGAAATTTTGTTGATTTTTTTGCTGAGCTTGCAAATTTGTTTATAAAAGCACATTCCGGTGCGCAAAAAGTGGAAAAGAGAATGGAAGACATATTCAAAATAAAACAGGGAGATACAGAGTTGCTTCATGAATTCGTAGACAGGTTTCAACGTGAAAGGATGCTCCTACCAAGAGTACTTGACAATTGGGCAGCTATGGCTTTTGCAAGTAATTTGAAGGATAAAAGCTTTGAAGCCACTAGGAGATTCAAAGAAAGCTTGAGAGAGTTCCCAGCTACGACATGGAATGATGTTTATAACAGGTACAACACCAAATTATGAATTGAAGAAGATACTATTGCCCAATCAAAAGCAGAAGACAAGATGAGTTCTAGATGCTCCGAATCAGAAAGGAGAACTGGCAAAAACATGTACAATCCGTACATGGGACCTTTGGGACGAAAGGCTCATTCCAAATTTGAAAACCCACGGTCTGATCACAGACCGTCAAATAGAGATTCGAGCTCATCATCACCAAGATCCAGAAAGGATCGAGATGAGCGAAATAGAGGTAATACAAGAATTGGAGATTACAATTTCAATGTAAGTACTTCCGAATTAATTACAGTATTAAGAAATATGGGTGATAAAGTTCGATGGCCCAAAGAAATGAGATCAAATTCAAACATAGGGAACCCATACTTCTGGTGTGAATTTCACAATGATCATGGGCACAAAACATCAGACTGCAGGTTATTGCAAGGTGATGTAGAACACTTATTAAAACAAGGTTATCTAACAGAACTGTTTAGTGAAAAAGGTAAACATGCATATATGAAGAATAGGCAGGAGCCCCCAAAACCATCATCTCCGAAGATAACTGTAAATGTGATAAATAGAGGAGAGGAGGTAAATGGCGTAACTTATACTTCAGCAAGAAGGATGACCAAGTTCACAATGACCCACGGGAAAGGGACTCGTGAGACATTAGAGGCTGACAACATCTCATTCGACGACTCAGATGTTGATGGATTACTGCTTCCACATAATGGCGCACTGGTATATCTCTACTTATACATGATACTAGCGTGAAAAGAGTATTGATTGATCCAGGTAGCTCGGTCAATATCATTTTGCTGAGGGTTGTGGAAGAGATGTTAATGGGGGACCATGTAATTCCAAAAGCACGTTCCTTGTCCGGATGTGTCATAACAAAAGAGAAATTGAGCTTAATACCTATGTAGAAGGCGTCGTCAAGGAAACAAAATTTCAAGTTATAGATACAGATATGGATTATAATGTGATCATGGGGAACCATGGATCCATGACATGGATGCAGTACCATCTACTCTACATCAAGTAATCAAATTCCCTTCCAAATGGGGAATCCAGCAGATTTGAGGGGATCAACAGACTTCAAGAAACATCAACTCAGTGATGCATTTCAATAAAAAAGAAATAGCGGAAGAATCAAAAGATGAGGGAGCAACTCGAACAGACACGGTGAATCAAATCACCACGGATGTGGCATCAAGACATACATACATGGATTCCAGACCTGATGTTATTCAAGAACCAGAAGAGAATGAAAATATCAAGACAACGACCGAGGAGCTCAAAGTTGTTCCACTGTTCGAGCTTAAACCTGAGCAAAAAATTCACATAGGAGCAAGGCTAAGCCCGACCAGAAGAGGTAATTTAATTGAATATTTAAAATTTAACACATATTGTTTTGATTGGTCCTATTCAGATATGACAGGTATGCCTCCAAAAGTGATGACTCATAAACTAATGACGACCCATCCTTCGTACCTATCAAGCAAAAGAAAAGAAAGCAGGGATCGTTCAAGAATCAAGTAATCGATGAAGAGATACAAAAACTCTTAAAAATCGGTTCAATACGTGAGGTAAAATATCCTAATTTGTTAGCTAATACCGTGGTGGTACCTAAAAAGAGTGATAAATGGAGAGTATGTGTAGATTATACGGATTTGAATAAAGCATGCCCAAAAGACTCATTTCCATTACCGCACATAGATCAAATGATTGATGCCACTGCAGGTCATGAATTATTAAGTTTTCTAGATGCATATTATGGTTACAATCAGATAAAAATAGACCCCTCAGACGAGGAAAAGACCTCCTTTATTATGAACAGGGGGAACTTACTGTTACAAAGTCATGCCTTTTGGCTTGAAAAATGTTGGAGCCACGTATTAAAGGCTAGTGACTAAGATGTTTTAGGAACATCTGGGGAAAATAATGGAGGTGTACATTGATGACATGTTGGTAAAGTCAACGCAGGCACAAGATCATTTCCAACATCTCGCAACTACTTTCAAGATCCTCCGCAGGTATAACATGAAATTAAATCCACAAAAATGCGCCTTTGGCATCGAATCAGGTAAATTTTTTGGTTTTCTCATATCAAATAGAGGCACTGAAGTAAATCCTTCTCAAATTAAAGCTATTGAAGAAATACCTAATATACTCACGAGCAAAAAAGAAGTTCAAAGATTAACAGGTAGAATTGCAGCTTTAGGAAGATTCATCTCTAGATCTTCAAAGAAGAGTTTTAAATTCTTCTCAGTACTAAAGAAGCAGAATCAGTTCGAATGGACTGAAGAATGTCAACAAGCTCTTAAAGACTTGAAGGCTTATCTATCAAATCCCCATCTGTTGTCTAAACCAAAGGAAGGGGAAAGGTTATACATTTATCTTGATGTTGCAGAATAGCCGTAAGTACAGTCCTGGTAAGGGAGGACAAAGGTAAGCAATCTCCTATCTACTATGTAAGTAAGTCCTGACTAGATGCTGAAACTAGATATCCTCATCTAGAAAAATTAGTCTTGGCTCTAATCATGACAGCTAGAAAGTTAAGACCGTACTTTCAGTGTCACCCAATTACTGTTGTAACTTCGTATCCTTTGAGAAATATTTTGCATAAGCAAGAATTGTCAGGTAGACTGGCTAAATGGGCAATAGAACTAAGCGAATATGACATAGTCTATCAACCTAGGATTGCAATAAAGTCTCAGGTTTTAGCCGATTTTGTCGCAGATTTTAACACTAGCATAATTCCTGAAGTAGAAAAAGAATTACAAATCTTTACCGGAGCTAATCCAGGAATATGGACTCTATTCACCGACGGCTTTTCTAATATTAAATGAGCCGCGTTGGGAATTGTTTTGATACCACCTTCGGGTGAAAAGATAAGGCAAGCTATTAAATGTTATCCCATCACTAACAATGAAGCAGAGTTCAAAGCTGCCATTTCAAGACTCGAATTAGCACGAGAACTCTCAATTGAGCAGATCGTGATCAAAAGTGACTCTCAACTAGTGGTGAACCAGATGCAGGGGACTTATACTGCTAGAGAGACTCGAATGCAACAGTATCTGAAAGAGGCACGAGACCTGGTGAGGCAATTCCAGTCATCGAAGATTATGCAAGTACTTAGAGAGGAAAACACAGAAGAGGATGCGTTAGCTAATCGTGCAGCAGTTACCGATGCAACGAATAAAGACAATGCTATTTTGGTACACTTATTTCATTCAGCAATTGACCAGGACAAGAATGAGGTAACATTTAATAATCTAACCAGGGATTGGAGAAACGAAATTGTAATTTTTTTTCAGAATGGTATCGTGCCTGAAGATAAGAAAGAAGCTCAAGCACTTCGCCGAAAAGCTGAATGGTACTGCCTAGTTCGTGACACTCTGTATCGCAAAATGTTTGGAGGTCCCCTAGCAAGGTGAGTTGGACCAAACCAAACTGAGTACGTGATGAAAGAAGTACACGAAGGACATTGTGGAAACCATGCAGGTGCAAGGTCTTTAGTCAAAACTCTAATCAGAGTAGGGTACTATTGGCCTAATATGGAAGAAGACGCTGAAGATTTCATAGCTAAATGCGATAAATGTCAACGATATGCTAACAATATGCATCGGACCGCAGAATTACTACACCCGATTGTATCACCTTGGCTATTTATGAAATGTGGAATGGATATAGTAGGTACTCTACCCCCAGCCAGAGGAAAGGTATGATTTATACTTGTATTAACAGATTATTTCTCAAAATAGGTGGAGGCAGATGATTTTAAACAAGTGCGAGAAAAAGAAGTGAAAAGCTTCATATGGCGAAACATCATATGCCATTTTGGTGTACCAAAGGAAATTGTATGTGACAATGGCCCACAATTCATAGGTTCACAAATAACAGAATTCTTCCAAAGCTGGAAAATCAAACGAATCACTTCTTCATCATATCATCCCGTGGCTAACGGTCAAGCTGAGTCAACAAATAAAATCATTGTTAACAATATGAAGAAACGATTGGAAAAAGCTAAGGGAAATTGGCCTAAAGAAGTACGGACAATATTATGGGCTTATAGAACTACTGCAAAGACAACCACGGGAGAAACCCCATTCGCGCTTGTTTACGGCTCAGAAGCTCTAATACTAGTGGAAATTGGTGAACCGAGCATGATATTCCCAACAACAACAGAAGAAACAAACAATAACGAGTTGAGAACAAATCTAGATTTACTCGAGCAAAGGAGAGAAGCTGCTTTAATATGCGTGGCAGCTCAAAAGCAAATCATAGAGCGATATTACAACAGAAAAGCTCACCTCAGATATTTCAAAATTGGGGACTTTGTCCTTAAGAAAATTTTTCAATCAACACAGGAGGCTGGAGCAGGAAAATTAAATCCAAATTGGGAAGGACCCTACAAAGTGCGTGGTATTACTGGAAAATGTGATTATGAGCTGGAAATCATGGATGACCAAATTTTACCAACAAGTTGGAATGTTGTTCACTTGAAAAAATATTACTTCTAAGGAAAAAGAATACCCACGGTCAGGTATAATTACGTTCAATTTTATTTAGTACAGTTAAAATTATACTAACTATTTTAGATGATAGGCAAAAAGCTAACCCATAACCAGATGATGATACTAGACCATAATAGACACGAGGAAAAAACTGAATTCCCGGTCTATGGTTACAACTTTCTGATGGGCATTTCAAAAGGTTAAGCAGTCATCATATAAACTATATACCTCGAGTCCCGTATGGTTTTCCTTTTAAGGAAAAGGACCACAAGAATGGAATAGTCAAGTGCTCGAGATTTCATCCTTCAAAGCTCAAACACTTGGGGGACTACAGTATGGAAGAGGCAAAGAAGACTATCAAAAGAGTCAAAGTTCAAGCCTGAAGATCCATTTTTCCCAACAAGTCAAAAGTTATGAGCAGAATCAAAGAGCCAAAGACAATAAGACAAAGCCTGATTCAGAAACCTACAAAGAACACACTCGTGAATGTAAACGAATGTTTAGGTTAAAGGAAGATTTAGTTACGGGTAGAAATTCATACCCCCGTGTTTATTCAAAACCTGTTGTAAAAGAAAACAGTTACGAAAGAGTCATAGGCGATGCTCAAACACATGTAAAATGTTACGAAAGTTTGAATAATATAAAGACTTTCTGCAAGACATTATTCGGAAAAATATGTGAATTCCTATCTCTCTTTTGTATGTTTACACCATTATGAAGTTGAGACGTCTTCTTCATTAAGTGTCGTTCATAAAAGGGCCCTCTTTTATAAATCGTGCTTATTTAAAAAAGACACGAAATAGTGAAGTATTTTTTAATGCAAAATTAAATACCAAGGGGTAAAACAAAAACTTGAACGTAAAGCATGCAAACACTTAAGAGTAAAATGAAAACTCGAAAAAACACAAGTCATGCTAAGAAATGTAAATATTAATATTATATAATGGTAAACACTAAGTATTAACTTAGTTTAAACCAAATTTGTTCATACAAGTTGCCCCTAAGTTGTCATTGGGGACTTACTAAACCAAACTTCAGCCCCAAATGGGACCGAGGGTAACCACCAATTGTTCCAAAAGAAAACAAAAGAGGGGTTGATAAACACTTTCACTGGACACTGGGGGGATTATCTTCATCAGCAGGAGGAGCGGCTTGAGATGGCGAGGCTTAGGCAGCAGCTTCATCAGGAACGATCTTATCACCTATTGGAACTTCAACTTCAGGTGATGAAAATTTTTGACTTTGCCGCGACTTTTCAATCGTCTCCTTGGTTTTGGCAATTTCAGCTTCTAAGTCAAAATTTTCTTGGCCCATTTTCGTCAATATGTCAAGTCGGGCATTCAAATAAGCCCAACTCACATCAACAACGTCCTTCTCCTCAAGAACCTCATAATCTTTCTCCCATTGTTAAGTATCGGCTATCAACTCATCTCTTTCAACCGCGCCAGCATCATAAGAAGCCTGCAAAGGGGCAAAAGATCTTTCCAGAAATTGAATCTTGTTTGAAGATTCACGGAGGTCCACTTGGGTCTGAGTAAGTGATTGCACAAGTTCACCAGCATAAGCCTCCTTCTGGTCCAACAAAGACTTAAAGCTTCTTATCTCTTCAGTAGCATGGGAAAGCTGCTACGCAAAGGAAGACTCCAGTATGTTCTTATCCTTGTCTGCTTAACTTGATGAAGCCTTCTCGATGGCCAATTCCGCTGCAATTACTCTGATTTGCTGCTCTAAGGTACACTTCTCCTCCTCTACTGCCTCCATATCAAGCTGAAGATTCTCGAATTACTCCTTCCATTTATCAGCCTCGGTATGTTAGTCATTCGCTAATTGATCCATATGAACGATCCTATTCATCAATTCTGTACCAATAAGATTGATCTGCACAAAAAGAGATGTTAGATACGGTAAAGGATATTTAAAAAAAGGGAACGATATAAAGGATACCTTTAAGGACGAGTGTACAATATCGTTCATCCAAGTTAAGGAGCTATGACTTTCAAACTTATACTTCTCAACCAGGCCTATCAGAGGCTTTAACCACACATCCACCTGGACTGATTTCTTTAAGAGGCTACCTCCCACAGGAACCTCTATCATAATTTGCTTCATCTACCCACTACTTGAAGATCCTACTTCGACAATAGAAGGCACGAAATTAGGGACAGATGAAGGAGCCACAAATGGAATAGGCGGGGGAGCAGAAACAACAACAGGTGCGGCAGACGAAAGTTCCACTGGTGCAGATGGAGGAAAAATAGCAAGAGGTGCCTCCTTTGAAACTGTGCCAAAGCCTTGATGGAATAATTGTTCAATTGATTCATTGGCAGAGGAAGGAGTTGCATCTTCAAGAGCGGAATGCTCTGACTCAGGCACAGAACGTGGATCAGTAACTGGAGCATATTCGTCGTCAGACACGACCTTTCTTCTCCGTGACCTCCGAATCAGTGAACCTTCCTCCTGCTCTTCCTCATCTTCCAAGGTCCGAAGCCCACTTGCTTTCTTTTTTGATAAAGAGGAGTTCACAATAATTTCTTGGGCATCAACCAAAGAAAGTTTTGAAGCAGATACAGCAGCAGCAGAGACCCCACGAGCGGGAAACCCTAACAAATAAAAGGGATTAGAGAAGCTTAAAAGGAGAAATAAAGGAAATATAAAAAAAAACCTACCATGGGTTTTCACTTTCAAACCAAACCAAACCTCACCGAGAGGTACTTCCAAGAACGTTATTCCATTGGAGAGATCAATAGCAATTTTTCTACCCAACCACGGAAACCGGAGACCTCCTCAACGGTTCCCATGGTTGCTGCAAACAGAAAAAAATAGTCATGGTACTGAAGATTTATCAAAAAAAATAATAAAGAAGAAAGTGAGCAAAAAATTACTCACGTGCAAAGTTCCACTTCTCAGGGAAGGGGAGATTTTCTTCACCTACCAAACCTTTAGTAGGGACAGCAACATACCAGACATATCTCCCTCTATCTTTATCATCATCAGGTATAACCAAAACTCTTTTACTCCAAGCCGCAAGAGTAAAAACTCCTTGACGGAACAACATAGGAGAATAGAGATGAATGAGATGATGAAAAGTAAAAGGAACTAAAGCTAGGGTGGCCAAATATCTAATCCATGCCACTGCCCTCCAGATAAGAGGACCGATTTGTCCCAAGCACACATTAAAAAATCAACAGAATTCTATGATGACAGGGTCGATGGGTGGCTTGAATCCTAAAGTAAATGGGTAAGTATACACAAAAGAATACCCAGTTCTGTAAGAGGTTATTCTTTGATTCTCATTGGGAACTAAGACTAGAAAGTCAGATTTCCAATAATGCTAGAAGCTACTATATATAGATAGTGCCCGATTTCTATATCCTGCCTGCGAATCGAAGCTCTTATCTCTCTAGCTCATGAATAAATCACCCGCCGGAAAGGAATAGCCAGAATAGAATGAAGGAATGATTCAATCTTCCATCATTTTAGAGCCGACGCCTCCCTTTCTGCCTTTCTTGCACGAGTGAAACTAAACACTCAGTGATTTGAGTAGGGTAAAGATCAGCACGATCATGAGATGTCATAGAAGAAAGCTATTTTCTTATGGCCTCACTATCCTTTACAAAATAAAACTTAGCAGGAACAATCTCATGAACTTTTGGCTCACGAAGTGGTTCGCTAGGTTCTATACTCTTAGAAGAAGAAGCTCTAGCCCTAGAAGAAGATAAAGAAACATTATCCCTAGAAGATGGCGGGGGAATAATGTTTCAAGGAGAAGAAGAACCCCTAGAATGTGTAGAAATCAAGCTACTTAGTCTACCACCCCTCCTACTCCGGATTGGAGTAGAAGAGGGAGATTGTAACGACCCGACCAATCGTTTTGTGCTCTAGCGTGTCATTCAGCGGTTTGAAGTCGTGAGCAGCTTTGTTTCAGGTATTATGACCCGTGGGCGTGGTCAGAATTGAATTCCAGGAAGTTTAGAATTGATTTGGAAAGAAAATTCTCATTTCAGAAGCCTTAAGTTGAAGAAATCAACTAAGATTGGAATTTTGAGTAAAGGATCTCCAAATCAGGATTTGAAGGTTCCATCAGGTTCATATGATGATTTCAGACTGGGTTGTAGGTCCGGATCATGTTTTGGATAACCTGGGAGCGTTTCGACGAATATTATGAAAGTTAACATTTTAGAAGGATTTCATGAATTTGGGGATGAAGTGCATATTAGTGAGGTTGATGTCCGTTTGGGATTCCGAGTCTAGGAATAGCTCTGTATGGTGATTCTGGAATTGGGAGAACGACCGGAAGTGAATTTGGATGTCCGTAGGTCATTTTGGAGTCATTGTGCTAAAGATAGAAATTTGAAGGTTTTTGGAAAATCTGACCGGAAGTGGAAGTTTTGATATCGAGGTCAGAATGCGATTCCAGAAGTTGGAGCAGGTCCGTAATGTTGAATATGACTTGTGCGCAAAATTTGAGGTCAATCAGACGTGATTTGATAGGTTTCGACATCGGATGTAGAAGTTTGAAATTCTAAGTTCTTAAAGAATTGGATTTGAGTGCGATTCATGATTTTGGCATTGTTTGATGTGATTTGAGAGCTCGAGCAAGTCCGTTTCATGTTTTGGGACAGGTTGGTGTGATTGGACGGGGTCCCAGGGGCCTCGGGTGGATTTCGGGTGGTTAACGGATCAAAGTTGAAGTTGGAAAAGGGCTGAAGCTGCTGTCATCTGGTGTAACAGCACCTGCGAGGATTTGGCCGTAGGTGCGGCTTGGGCACCGCAGGTGCGAGAGTGGGCAGGCTTGGCTGGCAACCGCAGGTGCGATGGATTTTCCGCACCTGCGAAGCCGCAGGTGCGGACAGTGGGGCGCATGTGCGATTTGGGCTGAAGTCGAGGAAAACCGCAGATGCGGGAGATTTGGTCGCACCTACGGGATCGCAGGTGCGGAGGAAGGACCGCAGGTGCGAAAAGATGCCTGGGCAGAATGTTTTAAAAATCGGGGTTGTGCCATTTCTCTCTCATTTTTCATTTGGTTAAGACAATTTTGGAGAGCTTTTCAAGGGGGATTTCATCAGGGATCGGAGGTAAGTTGTTTCTACTTGTTTCTAAGGCTAAATACAAGATTATACGCATGATTTGATATGGGAAATTGTGGGAAAATAGGGGTTTTGAAGAAAAACCTAAAAAAGTGAAAATTTGGATTTTTAGCCACGAATTAAGCATGAATGTTTGAGTAAATTATATATTTGAGTTAGTAAAGCTATGGGTAGAATATGTCTTTGAGAATTTTGGATTTCCGGGCACGTGGGCCGAGGGCATTTTGGTCATTTCATCGAGCGGGGTCGGGAAAATATATAATCTGAATTTGTTGTGAGTATTAGGATGAATGTTCATTACTTTGCCGTTATGTGGTAGTTTCGGAGCGTTGTGCGTCCGTTGGAGTCATCAGAAGGGATTGGAAACCGGTATTGGAATTTCAGAGCGAGGTAAGTCTCCTTTCTAACTTTGTGAGGGGGAATCGTCCCCCTAGGTGAATTAATTCAGTATATGCTATTATCTTCGGGGGCTACGTACGCGCGAGGTGACGGGAGTCTGTGCGTAGCTACTATAATGCCATGTCCGGGTAGCCTAGGACCCACCAGCATGCTTTATGTGTATACCTGTAACCCTGCATGTAATATTAAAATGCTAATATGACCGAAAATGTAATTTAATGTCTAAAGGAAAGCTAGGGCTCATAATGTTAACCTTCTAAAAAGAGAATTGTTTATGCTGTGAATATATGTGTACCTGGACTGGGTTGTATCATGGAGTATCACTACACTTGACAAATGAGTTTCAAAAACAAAGATTTTTAAAACCATATTTCATGTTTCTTTTAATAAAGATTTTACCACTTTCCTGAGAAAAACGGTTTTCTTGACAAAATATGAATTTATTATGTGGACATGTGTGACTTTGGGTGCCTGAGTCGCTTGAGTGATTCGCGAGAAGGAAGACCCTGTATTTGTGTGTGTATTCATATGAGCACCTGATTCGCATGTATGATTCGCGAGCAGGCTAGCCGTATTATGTTAACCGCGTCGCATGATTGACTCGCGAGTGGGGCAGATAGATGCATCTATGGTTCGAGTCGGTCGACCCCTCGGCAGTGCGCAATTTATTATTGTTGGTCCTCTCCGTTTGACCCTCGGCATTGCCTGCGCATGATATTTTCTGCGTAGTTGCTATGATATTTGCCTGATTACTGGCCTAAAATGTTAAATTATCGATTGAAATGACAAAGATTAAAAAGACTTTTGGAAGAAGTTGTTCGTTCCGTTGATTTGTTATTATTTGATAAAATCACCATGTTGATTAATTGTTAATATGACGAAGATATAAAGTGTTAAATGTGAACGGAATTGAAGGATGTTTAAATCCTATTTTATAAATTGTCTACGATAAAACCATGCTTAGTGTCACTCTTAAATATTTTAAATGGACCTTTAATAAGTGTCTAATATGACCTCTCGTCACTACCTCTCTGAGGTTAGGCGGGCGACTTACTGAGTACACGTTGTTTTTGTACTCATGCTACACTTGCTGTACATTTTATTGCACAGGTACTTTCATGGCAATGTGGAGGACTCAGAGACTTAGGCGAGCTATATCATCCGGAGGCGATCCGCAGCTGATAGAGTCACCTTCATACTGTATCTATTTTATTTTAAATTTCCTTGTCCAGTTGTATTTAAGACAAGCTTTGTAGTAGAGGTGTCTAACGGGTGGGCCGGGCCGGGTTGGGGTTTTGTTGAACCAGACGGGTAGGGGTACCAGGCGGGTAACTGGTTTAACGGTTTCGGGTTAATCCGGGTAAAAACTTAACCGTATGGGTTAGGGGCTTAAGAAGCCGGGCCGGGCCGGTTACAGTGTTTTTTTATTTTTTGTTTTTTATTTTTGTACTACTATTGTAATNTTACAACTAAGTACTAAATTCGACAAGTAGTAAATTCAAAGGTTTTGCATTGCCCTTGTAAGTTCTTCATAATCAATATGAACTGATTGGCCTTCTTCTGGAGTGTTAAATTCAGATAGGTTACCATGTGTTAATATATCTCCAAGTTCCTCGTCTTCAGGGCTATCAACATATTCACGTCCTTGATTTCTTCGTTCCGATCTAATCCAATCTCTGAAACATACTAAAACTTCCAAAGCATTGCTTCCCAATGAGTGACGGGTGTCTCCTAGTTGTTGTCTTGCTTGACTAAATGCACTCTCTGATGCAACAGT
>ML345581.1:0-25445 GCA_005239505.1 Nicotiana paniculata | reverse complement strand
CCCATTTCGAACCCCCTCACCCCCACCCATGCCCTCACTCCATCCCCATAGTGTTTGCATAAATTATCAAAAGATATATAAATGCTCTTGAAACAATATTTTATGCTTGCTTACTAAACACCAAAAACTAAATATTTTATGCTTATTTTCCTTGGTACCAAACACATGTGAAGTGAAAAAACTGAAAAGCATCCTAAGATTTTTATCAGAATTTATTTCGGTTACACTAGCGGTAAAGCAATATTTGGGGGATAATGTAGAAAATTTAAATTCCCCACATATTGAGCTCATTGATCAAGAGAGTCAAAACTGAAGTGAAACCATTCAAATTGTGGAAAGTGAACAACTAAGCAAGGTAGTAGTCAAGTACAGAGGAGAGGAGAGGAGAGGAGGAGAAAAGTAAGTTACCGTTTAATGTTAGCCATTTAGTAGTTGCATTAACTGTCGTGACCGAAAAGCAGAGCAGCAATAAACATGAGAGAGACCGGAGATACAACATTGCCGCCGGAGAAAGTAGTGTCGCACAAAATTTTAATTTTCTTGGAAAGAGGAGAGAGATCTAATACTATAAAAAGAAGGCTTAAGCTGGCGTAGAGTACTGTTTGAGAAAGGTTAGGATAGCTGTTGGATTTTTCAAGCTGGCGTTGTTTTTCAAAATTTAGTAATGTATGAAGCCGTTAATTTAATTACGCTTTAATTGTCTTTAGCGGCTTCACGTGAATTTTGTCAATTGTTATGGTAAGTTTGTGACTTGTGGCTACACCGCTGACTATACTATAAATGTTCCCTTACTAATCTAAATCTTTTGATTAAAATAATATTTAGGAGCGGATAGAATGTGCAAGAACTACTATAAGAATAAGATTTGTTTTATTTAATAATGGTAATTATTGATGCGAGTTAAATTATGGATAGAATGTGCAAGAACTACTATAATAAATAATAGCAAAATAATAATAATAAATCGAAAAGATAGAGTCTTCTACGATTGATACAAATTAGTAGCATATAGCTTGAACACGAAGCTTAATGAGAAAATAAGTAGAACAAAAATGTCATCAAGAATAAAATGGAGTTTAACTTGTATGTTGCAAAACAAAAATATGTTGAAGAGTGAGAAGGAGTTATGAAGGAATTGGATTCCGATCACCCGTGTGGGTCAACCCAGATCCATATTAAAAAATAAGTAAATATAATTTGATATATATATTTAATATTATATTTTAATAAGGAGGATAGACACAATAGTTATAGTAATAAAAGAAAGTACGTGAACTGGCCTCAAAATAAAGTTCTCTCTCCGCATTTTCCATAATATTCAGTTTTTCTCTCAAAAAGTTCGTGAAGTTCTATGGAGATTCTTGTAAAAACTTCTTCTCTAAAAATTGTTGAAATTGTATCTGTAACAAGGTATGACCGTAGATTGTAAACTTTATAGTTAAATTTGTGTATTAACATGCGATTGAAATATTTAACTAGTGAAATAAATACTATGATCTTGCAAATTATGTATTTGATTTAATTCTTCATTGGTATCAAAGTCAGATTTATTTATTTTCTAGTCACCTTTGCTACTTGTGTTATGCGTTTTTTTTATAGTGCAACTAAGGCAATGACAATTGTTATCGTTTAATTTGTTTGACATTATTTTTTGGGACTCAATTTGTTCACTGTTGACCGCACACAAATAAAAAAAGGGAGTTGTTTTCTTACAAGTGAAAAGATTGAATTGAGAAATTCTATCTTATTTTATGGATTTCTGGAAATTATAGCGGCAGTGTCTTTGTTCTTTTTTGAGATAATACATAAAAACCTCCCTGAATTATAATAAAATTTCCTACGACACACCTTACCTTTGCGGAGGTCCTATTAACCTCCCCCATCCCCGCCCCCCTCCTAAACTTTTTTAAAGTAGAAATAAATGTCACCTTAAGTATTGACGTGGCATAGAGAACCAAATATTTGGCAAGCAGTGAAATACACGCGCTCCCACATATAATTTCATATTTTTATTTTATTTTTTGAAATATATTTCATTTCCTTCCTTTTTTTTTCTTTTTAATTCGAAATGTAATGGAAATATTATTTTGTATTTAGAAGAATGAAAAGGATAATTATTTTGTATGAACTTGAAAAGTTATCAGAGGTGTTGAGTATATTTGGACGTCGTTAAAGTTTTAAAGTTGAAATTCAAGTACTAAAAAGAATTCATAGTTGTAGATGAGATTCGAAAATAAAAAAATAATTTCAAATTCACCATTATTGAACTCTAAAAAGGCTTAAAAAACAAAAAAAGAATTTGTATTCTTGGTTGTTGGCCAAATTGATCATTGGGTATGATGATGATGTTGTTGTGAAGTCATAGTTGAAATTTGAGTTTGATTGGTGCGGAGTTTTTGTTGAATTTTGACACCAAAAATTAGATTTGGAGCTCTTGAAAATGGATGATAAAATGGGGATGAAGAGCTCTTGAAAATCAGCTTTGAAATTGACACATGGTCATTTTGTATAGGTTGGAACCCTTTTTTTAAGTTCTCACGTGCTTGAAGGAGTTGTACTAACGCAGTGGTCCACGTCAGCAATAAAGGTGTAAAGAATTACGAAAAAAAATTATGGGGCAATAAGACCGTCGCAAAGGTAAGGTGTGTCGTAGCAACTTCGTGTATAGTTCCGGGAGATTTTATGTATTATCCTTTTTCTTTGGCCTGCAAAGACTTAATATTTTAATTCTTTTACTCTGTGGTAAAGCGTCTTTAATTGGACAATTTTAAATAGCCATGTTTATAATATTGCAATTCACTGTAAATACCAAAGTTTCTTTGAAAACTTGATTAGATACTATGGACAATAGAAAGGATAGGAAATTACTATAAACTTTAGTTTTTTCATGAAGAATGATTAATGATCAATGATTAATGATGTTAGACTACTTTAACCATTTGTTTCAAAGTGATGGAACCAACATTTTTTTGGTAAAAGACATAAACCATTACTTGATGATATTACGTGAACGAGGCTATTTTATTAGTTAGAGTAACTATACTATGAAGAAGTTTATTTATTCTATAGTACTTTGGCCCAGTCTAAAAGCGTGACGACTTGTATGCGACTTATAAATATTTATGTCACAATTTTGTAATGTAAACTTAATTAGCAGTCATTTGGCCTTGCATAATAGATAATTGCAGACAGTTTTTAAATGTTTAAATAATACTCAAGCAAAGACCATTTTTCCTGTCAGTTTCTTATTTTTTGGAATCCTAGACTGTGTGTCTATTCATTGTTGGTTTAATACTTAATATCGTGTGGTTGTATCTCGGAATAGGGTTATGGCTTGATGCAACTTGTGTAGACTTATATCATGTGTAGATGCAAGGTCCGGATCTTATAATGAATTCTGGATGTTGAAGATTGAGTTATAAGGTTTATGGACTAAGGTTGAAGAACGGATCATTAGTTGTGTTGACGGGCTTATATGGATTGAGATGATGTGGGGTCATCCGTGAGCATGTGTATGGTAAGTTTATACAGCAATTTGATGGCGTTGGAACGACCGTTGACACGTTCGAGGATGAACGTATGTTTAAGTGAGAGAAAATATAACGACTCGGTCGGTCGTTTCGAGCATTAGCATTTCGTTCGGTGGTTTGAGGTCTTGAATTCCTTCGTATGATGTATTACGACTTTCGTGCATAGTTGGTGTGGGTTCTGTGAAGATTTTGGAGTGATTTGGAACACTTAGTTCCTCGTTTGGAAGCTTAAGTTACAAGTGTTACCAAGTTTGACTTTTGCATATTTGACCTCGGATTGGAGTTTTGACGGTTCCATTAGGTTCGGATTGTGATTTTTAACTTAGTCATATGTCCAAATTTGGATTCGAGGGTTCTTAGGTTGATTTGGCGAAAGTTGAAAGTTTGAAGGTTAAGAAATTCATATGCTTGACCAATAGTTAACTTTGTAGTTATCGATGTCCGTTTGGGATTCCGAGCCTTGAAATAGGTTTGTAAGGTGATTTATGACTTGTGCGTAAAATTTGAGGTCATTCAGAGTTGTTTAGGCATGTTCGCCGTAAGTTTGGAATTTGAACATTCGGATTAGTCCATTAAGCTTGAGTTAATGTGTGATTCGTTGTTTTAATGTTATTTTACCTTATTTGAGGCCTCGAGCAAGTCCGTGTTATGTTTTGGGATTGGTTGGTATGATTTGATGGGGTTCCAGTTGCCTCGGGTGTGTTTCAGAAGGGATTTTGAACAATTTCAGTCATAGAGAGTTGTTGATGATCTAGTGTGCTAGTGTTAATCGCGATCAAGAAGTGTGTTTGGTGGCTAGCAGCCTTTTTCTTCTTCGTGTTCGCAGTGTGTAGGTCGTGATCACGGACCTTAGGGAGCTGATGCTTCGCGCTCGCATTGGGATGAACGTGATCGCGTAGTGCTTTGTCAGGCTGGGGAGGTCAGGTGTTTTGGCATTCGCGTGAAGGCATCACGTTAGCGTAGGCTTAGGTGGATGATGAACCGTGATCGCGTCCTTGTGGTGGTGTTCGCTTAGAGGCTTCTGGAGGCAGGTGATGATTTGTTCTTCGCGATCGTGAAGTAGGTCCAGCGATCATGAAGGGGACCACTAGCCAGACTCTTTAAATATTCATTTAGAGGATTTAGAACAAGTAAAGCTTATCCGGGAGCGACTGTTGACAGCTCAGAGTCGTCAGAAATTTTATTCTGACGTGCGGAGACGAGATTTAGAGTTCGGGGTTAATGACTGGGTATTCTTAAAGCTGTCACCTATGAAAGGTGTGATGAGATTTGGCAAGAAAGGAAAACTTAGCCCACAGTATATTGGACCATATAGGATCATTCGGAGAGTGGGCCAAGTAGCTTATGAGTTAGAATTGCCCTCGGAATTAGAGTCTGTCCATCCGAAATTTCACGTATCTATGTTACGAAAGTGCATTGGCGATCCTACCCGAGTGGTTCCCACAGATGATGTATCAATTACAGAGGACTTGTCATACGATGAAATTTCGGTTGCCATCCTAGATCGACAAGTCCGCAAACTACGAAATAAGGAGATAGCATCCGTGAAGGTTTTATGGAGAAGCAAGAAGGTGGAAGAGATAACGTGGGAAGCAGAGGAAGAAACGAAGTCTAAATACCCCCACCTATTTCAAACTGGGGATATGGCTCGAGGTGGGATACCTCAGCACAGCTCTATTCATGTCAGTAGGTCATCAGGTAAGCTGTCCTTTCTTTGACTCTCAGAATTATTAATGGACAATTGTGTGAGGCCAAGTGTTGCTATTTATTGACTGTGGCCATGTATGGCATGTATAGTATGTTTTCTAACTGCGTACATGTTGGTTTTAGTCTACTGTACGGAAGAGACTCCGGCAAAGATTTTCCGAAAGTATCTAAGAGTAGATATTCGAGGACAAATGTTTCTAAGGGGGGAAGGATGTTACATCTCGCGTTTTTCGTACGTTAAAATTCGTCTTCAGTAAATTGACATAAACTCGGGGATGAGATTACCTTGATGTTAGCATATTTATGCTATTTATACCAAGAAATAAGTAAGTGTCATGAAGGAACAGGTGCACGAATTAAAGCAAATGAGTTTCGTTGAAGGTTGTCGAATTGGGGTAAACTACGGGTTGAGCGATAATACTCGATACTTATGGACTAGTATCATGCAAGGTACCATATGAACACGATAATATAACGTATAAAGTATATTAAAAGTAAGTAGAATTTTAAGTAATTTGAGACAATTCTTAATTATGTGGGTAATTGGTTAATTATTGGACAATAAAATATTACATAATTAATTAAGGATATATGTGATATTGACTAAAGGTGGCCGCCCCTCCCTTTAAAATGAGTGACTAATGACTTTAATTGAAAGGTGGCATTATAACGTGTAAGTCAATTAGCATTTGGCTTCATTAGACTTAAATAAACAAAGTAAAGAATCTGAGAACACTTTTTCTAAATGAACCATTCCAAACAACGTCCCTCAAACCTAACAAGTTTCTGAAAGACATCTTACAACCTCATCCTAAATTTAAACAAACGTTATTATTTAACTAGTTCAACGAAATTTCTTGCGACAAAATAATTCCAACAAGAATTATTGAAATCATAACAACGTAAAATTTTGCGGTTCTAGAGGAGTACGGTGCAACTTCCAAGAATATCATACGGATTTTTTCCTACTCCAGATATGTTAAGGCTAAGCCCTTCCTTCATTTTGGCATAATCTCTTAATTACACGAGTTTGATGATGAAGCATAAAGAAAAATCTATATCCCGGAATTTAAGTATATTGTTTTAGTTTTGTAAATTACAATATTATCTTTATCGGGACTTTATATTCATTACTTGAACTTTTCAATTCTTAGAAATAGGATATCACTACATTAAGAAACTCATTCGTTGTTTTCAGTCTGACCAATGCCGTATAATTGTCAAATTATGAAAGTCTCTGATTGACCACCAAATTAAATACCAAATAAAGATGTCTACTGCTTCATCTACTTGAAGCTTTTATTGATGCATGCATGCAAATGTTAAACTTCCCTGATGTAACATCAGAGTATTTCTTTCTTCCAGTTAAGAAAGGAGAGAGTCTATATATCCAGTATTATATTATTTTCACTACCATCGAGCTATAATCGATGGGCAGACCCCTATTGGGCAACCTCAGATCAGATGGTAAGTTATATACCGAGCCTACTGTGGCCGAGCGCCTATGAGCGAGCCCAGTTGGTCGAAATACAGAGCCTAGTATGGTCGAGCGCTTATGAGCGAGCTTACTACGGCAGAGCAGTTATATATATATATATACCGAGCCTTATAGGGCCGGANNNNTATATATATATATATATATATATATATATATATATATATATATATATATATATATATATATACCGAGCCTAACAGGGCCGGACAACTATTTTACTTACTATATTGAGAGAGTTGAGTTTGTATCAGCAGTTAAGCATATCTTCAGATTATTTTTGACTTCCAGCTACTTGCAGTTATTATATTATCAGTTCAGTTTCAGCTTTCAGTACATTGCCTTACATACTCGGTACATTATTTCGTACTGACGTCCCTTTCTGGTGGCGCTGCATTTCATGCGTGCAGGTTCAGAAAGACAGACAGGTAGACCTCCTCAGTAGGTATTTGCCCGAGTTCAGCTTTATCAGTAAGCTCCCCGTCCTTCGGAGTAGCCGGGTTTAGAAGTTTTGTGTACATCTTGTGTATATGGGTAGGTCGGGGCCCTGTTCCGATCACATTACATCTATCAGTAGAGGCTTATAGACATATCCTTTCGGTTAGCAGTATGTTGGGCTTGTAGGCCCTGTACATATATTTTGTTGGCTTGTCAGTTGTAGTAATTATGACGGCCTTGCCGGTCCAGCAGTATGTTGAGATTTAGTCAGAGTTAGTCTTTATGCAGTTTTATATTTTGCATTGCACATCATCTTGTAATGCGGCCCATGACCAGAGTATACATATCAGAATCTCTTAGTCGCAAGTTGGTACGCAAGGATAGATGAGGCACCAGGTGCCGGTCTTGCCCCCAGGCTCGGGGCGTGACACTCAGTATGGTAGATTTTGATGTTATCTTGGGAATGGACTGGTTTTCGCCCCATTATGCTATTCTTGATTGTCACGCTAAGACCGTGACGTTGGCGATGCCAGGCTTACCGCAATTAGAGTGGAGAGGCACCTTAGAGTATACTCCCCATAGGGTCATTTCATTTCTTAAGGCTCAGAGAATAGGTGTGATGTGTATTTGGCCTATGTGAGAGATGTCAGTATTGATACCCCTACAGTTGAGTCAGTCCCAGTAGTGAGGGATTTTCCTAATGTGTTTCTAGTTGATCTTTCGGGCATGACGCCCGACAGAGATATTGATTTTGGCATTGATTTGTTCCCGGGCACCCACCCTATATATGTTCCTCCTTACCATATGGCTTCTCCTAAGTTAAAGGAGTTGAAAGAGCAGTTGCAGGAGTTGCTTGATAAGGGCTTCATTAGGACCAGTGTGTCCCCTTGGGGTGCTCCGATCTTGTTTGTGAAGAAAAATGATGGTTCTATGCGTATGTGTATTTATTATCGCTAGTTGAACAAGGTTACAGTGAAGAACAGGTATCCATTACCTCGCATTGATGCTCTATTTGATCAGTCATAGGGTGCCAGGGTGTTTTCCAAGATCGACTTGTGTTCTGGCTATCATCAGTTGAAGATTCGGGAGGCGGATATCCCGAAGACTGCTTTCAGGACCAGATATGGTCATTAAGAGTTTCTTATCATGTCTTTTGGGCTGACCAATGCCCCAGTAGCCTTTATGCATTTGATGCAACAGTGTGTTCCGGCCTTGTCTTGACTCTTTCGTCATTATATTTATTGACAACATCCTAGTGATATCCCGGACTCGGGAAGATCATGAGCAACACCTGAGGACTGTGCTACAGACTTTGAGGGAGAAGAGGTTGTATGCAAAATTTTCTAAGTGTGAGTTTTGGCTTGATTCAGTGGCATTCTTGGGTCGCATAGTATCTAGTGATGGGATCAAGGTAGATCCGAAGAAGGTGGAGGCAGTGCAGATTTGGCCTAGACCATCATCAGCTACGGAGATCCGTAGTTTCCTTGGTTTGGCGGGATATTTTCATCGCTTTGTAGAGGGGTTTTCATCTATTGCAGCACCTATGACCAGGCTGTCCCAGAAGGGTGCTCCATTCAGGTGGACAGAGGAGTGTGAGGAGAGTTTTCAGAAGCTCAAGAAAACTTTGACTATAGCCCCAATATTGGTATTGCCTATAGCTTCGGGGTCTTACACCGTCTATTGTGATGCTTCACGAATTTGTCTTGGCGCAATGTTGATGCAGGACGGTAGAGTGATTGCCTACGCGTCCAGACAGTTGAAGGTGCATGAGAAGAATTATCATGTCCACGATCTTGAGTTAGAAACTATTTTTCACGCCTTGAAAATCTGGCGCCATTATTTGTACAATGTTCCTTGTGAGATCTACACTGATCACCAGAGTTTGCAGCACCTGTTCAAGCAAAAGGATCTTCATTTGCATCAGCAGAGGTGGTTGGAGCTACTTAAGGATTATGACATCACTATATTGTACCACCCGGGGAAGGACAATGTGGTGGTCGACGCTTTGAGTCGCCGGGCGGAGAGTTTGGCATACCTGCTAGCAGTAGAGAGACCCTTAGAATTAGATGTTCAGGCTTTAGCAAGCCAGTTCGTGATATTGGATATTTCATAGTCGAGTCGAGTATTGGCTTGCGTAGTCTCTCGGTCTTTTGTTTATACCGTATCAGGGAGCGTCAGTATGATAACCTCTATCTTCTAGTCCTTCAGGACAAGGTTCGGCAAGGTGATGCTAGAGATGTGACTATTGGTGAAGATGGTGTGATGAGGATACAGAGCCGAATATGTGTGCCCAATGTGTATGGGCTTCTGGAGTTGATTCTTGAGGATGCCCACAGCTCGCGGTATTCCATACATCCAGGTGCCGCGAAGATGTACCGGGATTTGAGACAACAGTATTGGTGGAGGAGGATGAAGAAGGATATAGTTGGGTTTGTGGCCAGGTGTCTCTATTGTCAGCAGGTCAAGTATGAGCATCAGAAACCGGGTGACTTGCTTCAGAGGTTAGAGATCCCAGAGTGGAAGTGGGAGCGGATCACCATGGATTTCGTAGTTGGACTCCCACGGACTTCGAGGAAGTTCAATGTTATTTGGGTGATTGTGGATCTGCTGACCAAGTCAGCTCATTTCATCCTAGTAATGACTACTTACACTTCAGAGAGGTTGGCTGAGATTTACATCAGAGAGATTTTCCGCCTTCATGGTGTCCCAGTTTCTATCATTTCAGACAGAGGTACACAATTTACATCACGGTTCTGGAGAGCCGTACAACAGGAGTTGGGTACTAGGGTGGAACTGATCACAGCCTTTCACCCTCAGACGGACGGGCAGCCCGAGCGCATGATTTAGATTCTAGAGGATACGCTCTGTGCTTATGTGATGGAGTTTTGAGGGTCATGGGACCAGTTTTTGCCAACTTGCGAAGTTTGCCTACAACAACAATTATAACTCCAGCATTTAGATGGCATCGTATGAGGCTTTGTATGGTAGGCGGTGCCGTTCCCCAGTGGGTTGGTTTGAGCCGGCCGAGGCCCAATTGTTGGGCACAGACTTGGTCCAGGATGCCCCGGATAAGGTGAAGGTGATTCAAGATAGACTTCGCACAGCCCAGTCCAGACAGAAGAGTTATGCAGACCAGAAGGTTTGCGATTTAGCATTTATGGTTGGAGAGTGGGTCTTGTTTCGGGTATTGCCTATGAAGGGCGTCATGAGGTTCGGGAAGAAGGGCAAGCTGAGCCCGAGTTAAATTGGTCATTTTGAGATATCGCGGTGTGTTGGGGAGGTTGCTTATGACATTGACCTACCTCTCAGCCTAGTAGGAGTTCATCCGGTATTCCACGTTTCTATGCTCCGGAAGTATCACGGTGATCCGGCTCATATATTGGATTTCAGTTCAGTCTAGTTGGACAAAGATTTATCTTATGTTGAGGAGCCAGTGGCTATCTTGGACAGGCAGGTCAGAAAATTAAGGTCAAAGAACATTGCTTCAGTAAAGGTCCAGTGGAGGGGTCAGCCGGTCGAGAAGGCAACTTAGGAGACCGAGTGGGGATATGCGCAACCGTTATCCTCATCTTTTCACAGCTTCATGTATGTCTCTATGCTCCTTCGAGGACGAACGGTTGTCTTAAGAGGGGGAGGATGTAAGAACGTGGCCGGTCATTTTGAGAGTTAGAGCCCTGATCCCCTATTAAGTGTTTTCCCCGTATCTTATTTCTGCTATTTTATGTTGTCGGGAGGGTTGGTATTGGTTTTAAAGTCAATTGAGACACTTAATCTCTTATTTGGAAGCTTAATTTGGAAAAGTCGACCGGATGTCGACTTGTGTGTAACGACCTCGAATTCGAATTTTGATGGTTCTGTTAGACCCGTTAGGTGATTTTGGACTTAGGAGCGCGACCAGAATGTGATTTGGAGGTCCGTAGTAGATTTAGTCTTGAATTGGCGAAAGTTGAAATTTTGGTGGTTTTGGTTGGCAACAAAAATTTTGATATCGAACTCGGAATGGAATTATGGAAGTGGGAGTTGGTTCGTAGTGTCATTTTTGACTTGAGTGTAAAATTGGAGGTCATTCGGACGATATTTGATATGTTTCAGCGTCGTTTGTAGATTTGGAAATTTCAAAGTTCATTAGGCTTGAATTCGTGTATAGTTCGTGTTTTGGATGTTGGTTGATGTGATTCAAAGGCTCGACTAAGTCCGTATGGTGTTTTGGGATTGGTTGGTATGTTTGGTTGAGGCCCCCGGAGCCTCAGGTGAGTTTCGGGTGCTTAACGGGTTGAAATGGACTTAGGAGATTTGGTTGATGTTGTTGTATCTGGTGTAACCGCACCTGCACACTTTGGGCCACAGGTGCAGAGCCGCAGAAGCGGCTATGGAACCGCAAAAATGGATTTTTGGGAAAAGTCTGGGATCGCAGGTACGAGGGGAATTCCGCATCTGCGATGTCCGCAGGTGTGAGTGAAGGAACGTCTGAGCGGTCTGGGACCGCAGAAGCGGACAAGGGTCCGCAGGAGCGCATCCGGAGGTGAGGCCCTCCTTTCGCAAATGCAGACCCAGGTAACTTAAGTCATTTCCGCCCCTGCGATGGAAATTTCGCAGGTGCGGTGTCGCAGGTGCGATCCTTGGCCCGCAGGTGCGAGATCGCAGGGAGAAAAGGGGAAATTTCGAGGGTTTATATCATTCTTCACCATTTGACTTTGATAGCTCGAATTTAGACGATAAATTGAAGGATTTTCAGAGGAAACTATTGGGTAACGATTCTTAATCCTATCTTGATCATATTTCATTAATCTATTGTTGTATTCTTCATCTAATTAAGGAATTTGAGGGAGGAAGTTGGGAAATTGGGGGAAAAGTTCCTCAACCAAAAATCTGAGATTTGAGGTGAATGAGTGTTCTTATTTGGTAATTTTTTCGATTTCGAGACGTGGTCCCAGCGAGGCTTTTTGAGCTATTTTCCAATTCCTTGCTTTAACTTTGATTCTGTTCGTTGGATTAGTTTCTTCAGTTGTATTTATGTTATGTAATTGGTTTTGATTAGATTTGGGCCATTCGGAGTCGAATACCTGTGGCAAGAGCATAATTTCAGATTGATTTGAGCTTGGTTGAGGTAAGTGGCTTGCCTAACCCTGTGTGGGGGAACTCCCCTTAGGATTGATACTATTGTTGTTATATGAGCGCCGTGTACGTGAGGTGACGAGTGCGTACACGGGCTATTTGTTGTAAAACCCGATTTCATTAAATAGTAACATGTCTTTCCTCTTATTTGAACTTATTAGCTTGTGTAGCATTCTGTTAGACTAGGAAAGCATTCCTACTTACCTTAACTGTTTACTTGAACTATGTGCAACCTGTTTAGTAATTTTTACCTGCCTTCCTTAGCTCGTCCTTAGGATAAATTGTGAGATTTTGTGCTATGATTATTGAATCTTGTTGTTTTTGTTGCATATTTACTTTGGGACTACTGAACGATATTCCAGTAGATCCCCTTGTTCTGCATATTACTTTGGGACTACGAACGGTAGATCCTCATGTTCTGTATATTTACTTTGGGACTACAGAACGGTACTCCGGTAGATCCCCCCTGTTTTGCATATTTCCTTTGGGACTACGGAACGATACTCCAGTAGATCCCCCCTGCACATTTATGTTTAGGAATACGGGACGGTATCCTGGGAGATCCCCTGTTGTTATCTCTGTGTATTGAGCTGTTGACTTTCTATGATTTCATCCTTGATTAAATTTCAGTACTTATCTTTTGCAATATTTCATTCTATCTTAGTTTATCATATCATATATATATATATATATATATATATATATATCAGTAGGGCCCTAACCTGATCTCGTCACTACTCGACCGAGGTTAGACTTGACATGTACTAGGTACCATTGTGGTGTGCTCATGCCCTTCCTACCCGTGTTTTCCGTGTGCAGATCCAGGTACATTTCACCCGCCTCATCATTAGTACAGCCGCAACAGCTTACCGGAGACTTCAAGGTACATCTGCACGCGCCCGCAGATCCTCGGAGACCTCTATATTTCTTATATTGTTTTCCCTCCTTTATCTCTTTTAGACACTATGTATAGGATATAGTTAGACAAGTGTTTTTCTTAGAGCTTGTGACTCGTGATTACTGGGTTTTTGGATATTGTGTACATTCGAGTATTGGTTTACTTGGATATGCCGAGCGATACTATGCCATTATATAGTATCTATTGAAGTTTAGTTGTTCAATTATTGCTTTAAGTTTTGTTATTTCAATGTTATTAGGCTTACCTAGTCGTAGCGACTAGGTGCCGTCACGACGTCTTATGGAGGCGGAAAATGGGTCGTGACAGGAGCGATACATGTGGCGATTATTGTTGTGATAAAAAAAATGTAGTGCTATTTGTGTGCATTTCTCTGTGATGACTTGTTGTTGAAACTGAGCCTTTACTTTATTGAATTGTTATCACTTATTCTGACGAGGTTATTGCTATTGTTTTCCTGCTATGCTTTTGTTGCCAGTTTTTGATCTATTGCACAGGTTATTTTGACCAGTGAGTGTCACATGACTTGAAGCTCGTCACTGCTTTACTAAGGTTAATCTTGATACTTAGTGGGTATGGACTGTGGTGTACTCTTATTATACATCTGCATATTTTTGTGCAGATCCAGGTGTTGGAGGTAGCGAACCCAGGCAGTGAGAGCTTCTTTGATTGTGAGGATTCAAGGTAGAGTTGCTTGATCGTCGCAATCCTTTGGAGTCATTTTCTTATATTTATACTGTCAATTCTCTATCCGAATAATATTGTATCTTGAGATATTTCTATGTATTAGTTAGAGTTCATGATTCTGTACACCTAGTTCTGGGGATATGTTGTGATTATCATCGTGATGGATTGTATCACATTTATTTTCGTATTTATGTTAAACTCTACTTTATTATATCATATTTTATCTGTTTAACTATTTAAGTGACCGGCTTACCTAGTTTAGAGACTAGGAGCCATCACGACCCCTATGGTGGGATTCGAGTCGTGACATTGTAAATAATAAGTGGGCATGAGATACATCTCTACGCACTATGGTAGCAGGTCTCTTAATGAAACATATAGCATGTGATTCTTATGAAAGACATGTGAAGTCACTGATCTGCATAAATGCTGATGTATTCATATTTTTAAAGTTTTTCCAAACATATTCATGTAAAATTATATTATTATAGTTAATGTTAGTGATGCCTAATTATTCATTCTTGTTGGTTCATATACAAATAATAAATTTTATGTTTAGTACATAGATTTTAAGTGTAAAAAGTATGTCGGATAGACAAAAAGATTAGCTTATTCATATAGGCAATCGGCTCTATCGTCAAGTGACTAACAGAAATGAGATAGTTACAAATGTATTATTGTCAGGAGTGATGATAATAGAGAACTTGATATTTATAATATGAATGTCAGTTAAATTTATGGTTAATCATGTGTGATTAAATGTGACAATCTGTCTTAATGCCAGATGTGAGTTCTGATAAACAGATAAAATAAATAAGTAGATTTGTGAACTCACAGTTAGACATGAGTTTCCCGAAATATCATCTATACAGTATTGAATTTGTAAAATACATTCGCTCTATGGAAAATGAGTTGTAATACATAATCCATGCCACGTATGCATAAAATGACCCATATGGACGATACACGTTTTAATCTTTGTTTGATGTCTTGTGAAGTCCTAAAATTATTAGTGATTTTCACATTGTAGACCCACGACTGTGACCAGTTTCTTAAGATTCAATTTGGTGTTTGCTATCACAGAATGTTGCCAAGAGATCATGATTAATTTGTTCTTGCGGAATATCTCTAGAAAGCATATCAAATTGAGATTGAGATATTCATGAAATGAGAAACATCATTGAGAATCATCACATTAATTGTGTTCATTAATCGATCCATTATGTTTGTTATTTGGGATAAGAATATAATGATGAACTCAAATTAAGACAAGAGGTTGTGAGATATGAATGTGATTAATGATCGAAGGTACTGCAACTATTATCTACTGCAACTTTCATTATATTGAGAAGTTATATATTCAGCATTGAAGCTCTCGAAATATGCACTGCTCACACGGTCAAGTCATTATGTATGAAAATTACAAAATATAAGTGAGAGTTAACCCACTAAGTGTGAGTTGGAGATAAAAAAGTTAAATTCGGGTATATATATACTATTCTTACGGTACGCGCTTTGCACGTGTACCTATATTAATGAATACACAAATTTTAAAAATTACCTACATATTATTAGATAATTTGTTTGAGTTATAAAATAGAATTTAAATTTATTTTTAATATAATAAATTTAAGGAATTACCCCGCTCGCGAATCATCATGTGACGCGGTCAAATATAAATTTAAGGAGTTACCCCGCTCACAGATCATACTTGCGACGCGGTTACACATAGATTTATTAAGTTATTATAGTATTTTTCCATTCATTTCAAAATATGGAATGAAAACTTTTAAGATCCCAATTTTTCCCCAATTTCAACTCCTTTCAAAAAAATTTAATAAGCAAACTCAATCCCGCTCTTTCTCAAGGAAAAGAATAAACGTAAATCAATAACAATATCAACAAGGCATGATGTAAGTTTAATACTACCCCGGACATAGGCATAGCTAGTAGCTACATATAGACTCTCGTCTACATAGCCCCCAAAAATAGAAGCACATAGTAATTTAGTTCACCTATGGGGTTAATTCCCTGTTACAAGGTTAGAAAGGAGACTTACCTCACTCCGGAGTCCCACAACCGGCTCCCAAGCCCTTCAAACAACTCAAATCAATGCCCAATGCTCCAAAACTGGTCAAATATTGAGAAATTCCATAAATATATACTCTAATACTCATTATAATCCTATTTAAAATAATTTTTCAACTTCGTTCGAAAAATCGATAAAATTACCCTCGGGCCCACAGACCCGGATTCCCAAATTTTTCGAAGATAAACTTTATCCATACTCAAATATATAATTTATTTCATATTCCATACCCAAATTCGTGATCAAAATTCAAAAATACCAATTTTCTAGGTTTTCTACCAAAACTTCAAATTTCCACTAATTTTCCATGAAGTCCAATGTTAATATATATATATATATATATATATATATATATAACATTTAACTTGCAATATGTGGGAATCACTTACCTTGACATGGATTATGAAGATGGAGCTCCAAAATCGCTCCTAGGTCGACTCCCATGGAGGAAATGAGATAAAATAAGCCAAACCCATTTTTGTAAACTTATACACTGCCCAGACAACCCTTCTTCGCGTTCGCGAGACCCCCATCGCGTTCGCGATGAAAAAAATTCTCAAAAGTTATTTCCAAACTCTTCTCAGATGGCCTATAGTATAATAGCCATAACGTTTTGTACAAAACTCCAAATGAAAAATAGTTAAAACTTTTGAAAACTAGAAACCAATATCTACAACTTTCATACTTTGGCCATCTCCAAATTCCATATAAATTTTGAGATATAAGCTGCCAAAGTCAGCCCTCTGCAACACAAATTTTCTTCTTCATCTTCTTGGATAGCCTGTAATATACCAGCCATAACCTTTTGTATACAAATCCAAATGCTAAATGGTTTAAAGTTCCAAAAACAAACACAAAGGAATACAACTTTAATTTTTGGATCATCTCCAAATTCCTTATAAATTGCGAGATATGAGCCTCTGAAGTCAGACCCGTGTAACAGAGATTTCCTTCTCCGCGAACGCGAAGAACAAAATCCTGGAAGCTAAATCCTTCTTCGCGAACGCGAAGGGTTCCTCGCGAATGTGAAGAACAACACCAGACACCAGCATCAGCTATTGCAAAACAACACGAAATGATCCGAAAACGCCCCGAAACATACCCAAACCCCCCGGGACACCGTCCAATCACACAAACCAGTCTCATAACATAATACAGACCTGCTCGAGGCCTCAAATCACATCGAAATCATGAATCGCACCCGAATTCAAGCTTAATGAACTTTAGAACTTCAAAATTCTACATTCGATGTTGAAACCTATCAAGTCACGTCCGATTGACCTTAAATTTTGCACACAAGTAACATTCGACATTACAGACCTATTCCAACTTCCGGAGTCGAAATCTGACCCCGATATCAAAAAGTCCACTTCCGGTCAAAATTTCTCAAAAACCTTCAAATTTCTAAATTTCACCAAATGACCCCAAAAGGACCTCTGAATCCACTTCCGGACGTGCTCCCAACACCAGAATCACCATACGGGCTGTTAGAAGGTCGGTTACTCAAAAATCACACTTTAATCAATTCCTCCAACTTAATGCTTTCGAATTTAGAATTTTCTTTCCAAATCCACTCCGAACTTCCCGAAATTCAATTTCGACCACGCGTACAAGTCATAATACCTGAAGTGAAGCTGCTCATGGCCTCAAATCGTCGAGCGACGTGCTAGAGCTCAAAACGACCGGTCGGGTCGTTACATTCTCTCGCACTTAAACATACGTTCGTCCTCGAACGTGCTAAGAACTGCTCTGGAGTTGTCCAAAATCACTGTTTAACACTTCGAGCACCTACCTGTGCTATGACAACCCAGTTGAGCACATCAGCTCGAGAAAACTTGCAAATCCCCCTTTTTATTTAGTCAAATAAGCCGCAGAGCCTGATTCCAACATTTGAAATCCCCTACCAGGTCTGTTTCCAACATACGAGCATCGTATTCATCACTACACGATGTACCAATACATTATTGTATACTCTTACCGAATTCATACCATGCACCGCATTATTCACCTGACCATAATAACATCCCCTGACAACAATAGTCAAAATCCCACGAACCTGATGCCCACAACAAACCTCATGAAGCAGATAAGTCCGTTTCAGTTCTCGCAATACTTCCACGACAGAAGAGATATGTAGAAACTCATAACCACCTGCCGAATCACAATTCATGGCCTGACGAGAACCATTACCTTATTTTGGACTGAATCTCGATATTGGATCGCACTGATCACAGGTCCAATAATCTCGTCTCACCCAGTACAAGCTGCTCAGGTAATAAGCCACCTCAGACACTGCCAAAAGTCTCATATAATGCCACAATGCGCCAACGAGCTACAGACTCGAATGTGATACATAAGGAAACAAACTATGGAAAGAATTGCCCAACCCACATAACTAATTAAACAACCGAAAAGATATTATAAACGTTCCTCAGAAAACGAGAAGCAATACACGAAATAATAGGTAGGGGATACTGTACTCAACATCACACTGTTGCGGTGTGCAACCCGATCCAACCATAATACCCGTGGCGGCGTGCACCCAATCCACACATAATAATCTATAAGAAAATGATTATCGAGCAAAATGCTCATAACTACGAAATACTCGAATATCGACCACAAACACGCGAAGTGCATAATACAAATCCTGGGGAGACGGATGGCCATACGCTACGAAACTCAAGCACAACTACGGTGCAATAACTGACCTGCATCTCGCGAGCCATCCTGCTCTCACAACATCACAAATTACCCGGGATCTCAATACGAATGCAAATAACCAAACCGCCTCACAACCCATATGACACAATACAGTATTACATAAAATAGTCGACGACGAAATAACATTCAATGTCCGAATACTCCTCCATAAACAATGCTATGCTGAAATGAACATATCCGGCCTAATACAGAGCCCACATTCCCATTTAGATCCACTCACATCCTCAAGCCGATTCTGATTGTACCGCATTGGGCCAATAATTTTCCAGGGATCCACAATAACCCCTTTTTCTCATGACACACAAAATTAATCGCCAAATTCGGAACAAACTTCCACAGTCCACAACCAAATGAATCCAGTGCCCTCCAGGCAAAAATTCTCACATTAGAGATAGTACCACAATATCCATACTTAGTCAACCTTTAATCAATTAAGTGACTACATGTCACACTTATAAAATCTTCCCGTGGAACACGCTCCCACGACCTTCCGCACTAGGTAACAAGTCTACACATCCATACTACCAGCCATACTAATGTTGTAAAGAATAACAAGGATCTGCCAATCAGGACACAAAGCCTCTTACATAGGGCACCGATCTCAGGTGATGCTAAAGACAATACCAGCTTACTCTAACATTTGAATCTCTTCCTGCTCACCCAAGCTCGTAACATTCTTGCCTACACCGAACCACAACCTTGATCCTCCACTTCCAATTCCCATGATGTTGTTCACTGCACCTAACATGCCAATGCGCGAGAATACAAGAATTTCACCATAACTCCTGAACCACTAAATAGAATAAACACTCCATCATATAGAAACCTTTCACTTAACTCATTTTCAGGAGAACCATAGCAACACGCGACTAAATTCCCATAACCGTAGAAAATAACATCCTCTAGTAGTGATCTAAACCACCATAACTCTTCCGGGATCCATCAATACATAACATGCCATAATACTTAAATGCCTCCAAATAAGATCAATTACGGCGGCCGTCAATCCTCGCACATACCGCCATAAATCACATGCATAACTTAACATGCTGAAGGGACTGATCGTGTCCATCATCATCATGATTCAACCATTGCTAACCGAACCAACTTCTTCTAATTTACTCTGGTCTTGCCTTAGAAATAATAATAGCTCCATTCAAAATATAACGAACCTAATCCGCACTCATCCTGAGTGACCCTATTTCACGAGACTATGTTACCTCAAAACCCACGAACTAACTTATACCCTCCTTGAGCGCACATTCGCATTATCAACGGGTACACCCATTCCGATAGTTCTTTTACGAGTCCGAAGTTATTTTCTACCATTCCTCCAATGCTACACCGCAGACCAATGATAAGATAGAACAATCCAAGACCCTTTCATAATCCACTCCAGAAGCTCGATACTTAACCATACCACGTACTCGAAATCCTTAGGCACCGCACTTTAATTTTGAACCTACTAGGACCATTGTTGAGAGTCATTCACTTTGACTTGTTCCCGAATATAATCAAACTCCAAGGCCTTGCTAGCACAGGAACACCCTGTCAAAGAAGCAACCGGGTGAATTCCTTTCCTTGTAAATCACATACACACGAAGCATAGACTCTGAGTCTTCCCAAATCCTGTACATGAATCAATAAGGCCAATTATAGCACACCTTCCTCAAATCCTTTACTCACATTATCACTAACGTTTTCTTTCCTTAATCGTAATAACCCACCAATGCACCGATAACCAGAAACCGCACAAGAACATAACCATGCAATCTAATCATAGACGGTGGGGATCTCCCACTTAGCTTGAAGCTACAATTATATAACTCTAGGACTCACCGAGATTCCTTCTTCCCCATTGACATCTGCTAAAAGTCCAACAATGCATTCCAAACTCGAAGTCATGTTGCATCAAATAAAATTCGTGGACCTAGTTCCTGTCCACCATGAATTCCCAAATGCCTCCAAACTTTCCTCAAGGCGTGTGGCAATCCTACCACAGAAACCATATTTTACTCTGCCACTCTCCCACTTTGATTAAACCCTCTCCTTTAAGCAACTCCTCGAGCTTTGTTGTTCATACTTGACCTTCTAGTAATTCAACCACCGTAAAATACCTCCCGCATGTCCTTCCTCGTCCTTCGCTGCCTAATTGTTGCCTCAAATCTAAATCCATCTATGTGACACTTGAACTAATAAATTGCCACCAACTCCAAGCCTCCTAGAAGATCATCCTTTTCGATCCATCAACATTAGAAATACCCATTTGATTCTGAAATCGATCTCTGAAAACCGCTTCTCCGGCACCATTTCACACTACCCTGCTCAGAAGGCAAATTGATGAAGACCATAACACCGGCAAACCTTAACGTGTTCAACAAGGACGATGACACCACATCACAATTGAGAATTCCACCACACTCAAAAATACCAAGTCTCGTTACTCCATTATCCCAAACCTAAACATTCATAGTCCGATTGTCTTTCCTCAGCCAAAAAATAAAATATTGAATCTCTAAACCATGCACTGAGTAAACCTCCTTCCAGGTCATTTACTACTTCGACGCATAGACAAGCATCCTACCATTACACCAACACTGTGCGATAGCAACGCATGAACCGTCCTAACAATCATTGCCAAATCTCAAAACCTTAGGTAGTACTGATATTGAGCTGAAAAGACAGAACAACTTTCCGCAAGGCAACGACAATAGTCCAATCAAATACGTAGGGAGAAACATCCTTCACCATATCTGTAGTACCATTACAATTCCTCGATTCCCGATTTATAACAAGCGCTTCGCGTCGCATAAGATTGAATAAGAAAGATGAAGGCATAAGACTCAAAGGAATCAAATCGCACGATGAGGAATCAAGAAGGGAAGTACTCCTAAAAATCCTATAGCCTCTCAAAGATAAGTATAGACGTCTCCGTACCGATCCGCAAGACTCTACTAGACTTGCTCATGACTCATGAGACCTAAGTGAACCTAGTGCTCTGATTCCATGTTATCATGACCCAAAATCCGTTAAAGGTCGTGATGGCGCCGGACACCACTGTCAGACAAGCCAACACTAAACAGTTAATTTTATTCTCATTTTAATATCTTTGAAATAATGAACTTCCTTCAACATAACTAGTAAAAATGAACTTTACAGGATAATAATGATGTTTTCCAATTTCAATAATGAATATCCCCTAATCATCCCAGAACCCGGTGTCACAAGTACATGAGCATTTACTAGGAAGTAAAATAAAATACAATAACTGTCTGAAATATAACTTTTGGGCAGAAAAGAAAATACAAGAACTCTTAAGGAGACTCTGCTGGCCATGGGTCGTAATATGGGGGTGCAGCTCACCTAAGTCTCCGCATGCGTACACGCCTATGCTCTTACAAGGCTGCTAATCATAAATGCACCTGCACAAAAGTGTGCAGCAAGTGTAGTATGAGTACGTAAATCAATGGTACCAGTAAGTATCTCATCTAACCTCGAAGAGGTAGTGACGAGGGGTCGTGATATCATCCTATGAATCTCGAATCTATTCAAGGACAGGGATGAAGCTTTGGAATCTCAAAGAGGACCTTTAACAAGATCTCAAGCTAAAAAGTTGCAAAATAAGGTCATTGGAGTTCAGGAGCGATCAAAGAAGTTGTTAGCTGAGAGGAAGAGCTTAAGGATAAAGGATATGAGTTATATAGGTGTTATAGTTATTTTATGGCCCAAATTTATGTCCAAGAAGAGGTGGATTATATCCCAAGAAACATCCTCTGAAGAAGGTCCAAATCGGGCCATTGTTGGACCAATTTGGCAGCTTTTGCATCTATACCCGCTTTTTGTATCACGTTTTAACTTGTGCCCGCTTTGCAAAAAAAATTACAAGTGTACCCGCTTTTTCGTATAACTTCAGCATACGGGGCTGAAGTAGCAAAGGCAATCACGCAAAACTTCAGCATTCTAGTAGACGGACCTGAAGTAGCAAGTGTGCTGAACCAAGTGTGCTGAAGTTTTTGTTTGTGATTGATGAACTTAAGCCTAGTAGCTGAAGTTTTGTTCTCTATTTGCTGAAGTATTTGCTTAACTTTTGCACGTCTTAACGAAAAGCTTTTGTTTGTAATTGCTGAAGTTTTTGTTTTTGTAACTGGCGAACTTCAGCTCTAGAGCTGAAGTTTTTGTTTTGTAACTGCTAGAGCTGAAGTTTTTGTTTTTGCAACTGGCGAACTTAAGCTCTAGAGCTGAAGTTTTTGTTTTGTAACTGGCGAACTTCAGCTCTAGAGCTGAAGTAGCTGAATTTTTGTTCTCTATTTGTTGAAGTTTTTGTTTAACTTGTGCATGTCTTAACGCAAAGCTTTTGTTTGTAGTTGCTGAAGTTTTTGTTTTTGTAACTGGCGAACTTCACCTCTTTTGTTTTGTAACTGGTAAACTTCAGCTCTAGAGTTGAAGTTTTTGTTTTGTAACTGGAAAACTTCAGCTCTGATAAATATATTTATGGCAATCTTTCCATGAACTGAAGTTCCATAGCAGCACCAACAGCAGTAGAAGAAAGAAGAAGAAGAAGAAGAAGAAAACGAAGGAGGAGAAGGAGGAGGAAAAAGGGGGATAAAGTTATTTAAAAAGTGGGTACAAGTTAAAAAAAAATTAAAAAATAGATATGGGTTAAATGGGGGCGACCAAATAGGGCGCCCCGTGCAATTTTTACCCTAAAATGTGTCCAAACTTGCAGCCCGTGAAGCCTACATAAAGCCACGTTTTTATAGCATAAAAATGACTTAATTGATATCCAATAATGGTACAATAGTCGTGCTAGATGTTGAGTGCAAGTTGGTGCCAAGTTGCTTGCAAATTTCCTTCAAGATTTCCAAGATTTTCAAGATTCTATCCAAGATTGGTTTGGGACTTATTTCCATATATTATAGGACTATATTTATTGTTTTCCTAGTTAGTTAAGGTTATGTTTTCTTTTTTCTAAGATTTTTGGAATTACTTTCCAAGAATGACTTGGTTTTTGCTTCCTAGTATTTTCCTTTTCCTAAGGTAGTTGGACTTGTTGTCCAAAATAGTTTAGGACTTTATTTACTTGTTTTTTTAGGTAGAATTTCGCTACCCCTTTCTATATATAGGGGTGTATTCTTTGTTTTTAGACTTAGATTATTATAGACAATATCAATAAAAATTGTGAGATTTTTCTTGCACCCTTGTGCGTGGTTACTCTTGGATTTATTCTTCAACCTTCAAGACTCAACTTAAGGTGGTAAGATTAAACCCTTTTCAAAATCTTTTATCACTTCTAGATATTCAAGAAAGATGATAAGTTTAAACTTATTGTTGTTCTTATTATTCTAAAGGGTCGGGTTTCACAATCTATTTCTTGTTTTAAAATCTCTACCAAAGGCGATTAGTTCTTCATTAGCTAATTGTTGTTGTTAGGATTCAACTTCAAGAATAGACTTCTTGGATTCAAGAAACTCTTTCTTAAATTCAATCTATCTTTAATTTATGTCTTCTTTTTTGTTTCTTTATTTTTCTTTTAACTTCCTCATGTTTCTTGATTTTCTTTAGTAGTTCTCGGACCCATATCGTGTTGTTATCAGTTCGACTTCGACACTTACTAAGGGCCAACATTGTGATAATAGGAAATTCTAATTAAGCATGATATACAACAATAAGACTCAGAACAAGAAATAACTAAACAAGTCTTCACCATATTTAAGAGCCTAAATTGCTTTCTTCTTTTGAAACATATAATCACACAAACAATGAATTTATACCAATTATAAAAGGAACTTCCAGTTCCGTTATCACACACAAATACTACCGAGGACGTTCGGCCTGATCTAACATAAATGTAAATTGTGCACTGCCGAGGGTCGAACGGTGCGAACCATAGATGCATCTATTATCTCGCTCGCGGATCATACATGCGATGCGGTCAAATGTAAATTTAAGGATTTACCCCGCTCGCGGATCATACATGCGATGCGGCCAAATATAAATTTAAGAAATTACCCCGCTCGTGAATCATACATGCGACGTGGTCAAATATAAACTTAAGGAGTTACCCTGCTCGTGGATCATACTTGTAATGCGGTTACACATAGATTTCTTAAGTTATTATAGTATTCTTCCATTCTTTTCAAAATATGAAATTTTAATGAAAACTTTTAAGAACCCAATTTTTCCTCAATTTCAACTCCTTTTAAAAACATTTAATAAGCAAACTTAATCCCACTCCTTCTCAAGGAAAACAATAAACATAAATCAATAACAATATCAACAAGGCATGATGTAAGACTAATACTACCCGGACATAGGCATAGCTAGTAGCTACGTACGGACTCTCGTCACCTCGTGCGTACGTAGCCCCTACAAATCGAAGCACATAGTAATTTATTTCACCTATGGGGTTAATTCCCTCTTACAAGGTTAGAAAGGAGACTTACCTCTCTCCGAAGTCCTACAACCGGCTCCCAAGCCCTTCAAACAACTCAAATCAATGCCCAATTCTCCAAAACTAGTCAAATATTGAGCAACTCCATAAATATATACTCTAATACTCATTATAATCTTATTTAAAACAATTTTCAACTTCGTTCGAAAAGTCGATAAAATTACCCTAGGTCCCACAGGCCCGGGTTTTAAAATTTTTTGAAGATGAACTATACCCATAACCCCACTAATTCAAATATATAATTTATTTCCAATTCCATACCCAAATTCGTGGTCAAAATCCAAAAATACCAA
>ML345579.1:274-22386 GCA_005239505.1 Nicotiana paniculata | reverse complement strand
GCCTTCTCTTTGTAATCTGTAGAACACCCTAATACAATTTAGGTGTTATGCAACTACCAAAACAAAACTGACCATGAAGAGGTCAGTTTTAATCCTGATACTGCGTGTGTTTAAACCACCCTATCTGGCAGAATATTTTATGCTCTTTCTCAGTGAGTATGATCATAAAAGGATCAACTCAACTCTGGAATGTCATTTTTTCATACTTTGGACCTTTAGTTCATATTAATTCCTTGACTTGGTTATGCAGGCATTTTAAGAGGATAGATCTGATCCTAAAAAAGGATTTAGATCCTTTCCTCTAAGGAGCCTTTGATTATCCACTTTATATCCGTAAAGGGTAATTTTTAGCACCCTAGGATACTGTTTAGGCACTACCTAGGGGTGAATTTGACTATTAAAGAGTCCGGGCAGATGGATTTGACTATTAAAGAGTCTGGGCAGAGTCAAAATTTCCTCGGTTTGGGATTTCAATAAATAAATGGTGTCCCGGAACACCGTAAAAAATCCGGGTGGCGACTCTGAAACTAATAAATAAATCCCAAATCGCATAATATCGCTTAAATTGGAAAAACTCCCGTATCCACCCCTGTGTCGAAAAAAGGAGGTGTGACAAGTAGTAACATGCAAAAACTTCTCCAAAAATAGGTGAGAGAACTGATCCAAGTCAGAGTAGGTGATCCAACTGGTCTAGTCAAAAGAAAGTCCCTCCACCATTTCTTGGCAAAACTAGTCATATGAAAAACAGCAAAATCGACCCAGTTTTCAAAAACATGCGTGCGTAATTTTCAAAAGACATAGTAGTATATAGTTTAGAAATTAGTTAGATAAACCAGTAACCGTGACACAATCAGAGACGTCGTGACTTCTTCTGACATAGAATTTTGAGGGTCCTTCTCAAATTTGGCCTCAATTAACTAGATGACCTTTCTGACTACTCCAAACGCTACAGTTGGTGAACTTGCTTCGGAATTTTGAGGGTCCTCCTCAAAATTCTGCCCCGGTTTCTGATTGTGGGGGAAATAGAAATTTTATTGAATTGTGACTAGACCCACAGGGCTGCCTACGTATCCCCTCTTAAATGGGAATTAGGTCGAGCGTAGTTCAGTTTACATCATATGAAGAAACATAAAATGGTTTACACATAGTATCTTTTGACTGCATCTGAGTTGATTGGCTTTGGCCAAATTTTCCTGTCTATCTCTGCGAGTATGAGCGCTCCTCTTGTCAGTACTCTGTGAACCATGTAAGGACCTTTCCATTTGGGAGAGAATTTCCTTTTATATTCTTTCAGAAACTGAGTGTATTCCTCTTTCTCTGACGGTGAAAAATGGATGCTTATGCCGGGTTTCCTTGACGGATTCAGAATCTCCCAAGTTGACTATCTCAGTTTCGTCCATGTTGGACTTGGGATTATTCTCAAAGTTCTCCACTTCTCTGACAATTTTCTCAGGTATTACTTCCTCTTATTCTGAATCACTATCCTTTTGTTGCATTGTATCATTACATGTCACAGTCGTTGGTTCATCAAGATAAGAATAGTAATGCTATAGGGATAAAGATATGAATGAAAAATAGTAATAATAAAACATCAAGCCATTTAGAATGTCAAACAAAATGATTTCAAATAATTATTTTTTCGAAACGGAACATTAAAAATATTATTTAAAGCAAAATGCCAAAGAGGACATCATTTTCAAAAGTAAACAATGCTATCAGCCTTGCTACCCCGAGACTCGTCGGGTCCTTGATGGTTTAGCGGTCCAGTTCTTGAGAGATGCTCCCTTCTCCAATGTCTGGATAGTGAGGCAGTCTTCCTCCTCCTCCTCCTCCTCAACTATTACACAACAATCTATATCATCGTCTTCCAAGAACAAATTCCTCAATGTTGCCAAGGCTTCTTCTTCCTCTAACCCCCATATTGTATTTGCCTGATAGAAGGTCTGATTCAGGTGCGACACGGGTTGCTCAAGAGTATAGTATGGACCACGCCTTGGTGGTGACCAACTCTTATATTCCTGCCAGGTATACTGATATCCGAGCCCGAAGGTTGTGCCATGGCGCTTCAGCTGTATTGGTTTGGAGATACCTTGAAGCTACTTACCAAGCCCCTTACCATGTTCATACCCAGCCCATTCCAGTATGCTCTATATTTTGCTACTCCACCATTTATCCTTCTCAATCGTGTTAACACGCTCGATGCGATGGTAGGTTTCTCTACCTAACTTCCTTCTATTTTCTACCATCGGAACAGTCTGACTGGTGTAAATGGGGTTTCTCCCATCTCCATGGATAATCACTTCTTGATGATTCCATTAAAATTTACCGCTTGGTGCAAAGTAGATGCCACAACTCCAGCGGCATGTATCCAAGGTCGTACCAACAACAGATTGTAGGAGACGGATATGTATAGTACCTAGAATTTAACATCGAACCAGGTAGGACCCATTTCCAAGCATAGGTTTGTTTATCCAATCGTGGATCTTTGTGACCCATCGAATTCTTTCACATTCATATATTCTGCTCGTATTTCATGTAGGCACTTGACCAACCTCTTCAGCGTTGTCAATGGGCAAATATTCAGGCAGGATCCTCTGTCTATCAAAACTCTGGCAATGAACTTATCTTCACATTGCACTGTGATGTGCAATGCCCTGTTGTGACTTAACCCTTCAGGTGGAAACTCGTCCTTATGGAAAGTGATCTTGTGGCTTTCTAGCACTTGCCCCCACCATATTGTCCATTTTTCCACTAGTGATGTTGTTTGGAACATATGGTTCATTAAATACCTTCATCAGAGCATTCTTGTGTGCCTCAGAATTTTACAGCAATGACAGGATACATATTTGGGCGGTAGTCTTGTTTAGATGATCAACGACAGAGTATTCCCTTACCTGTACCTTCCTCGAGAGGTCATCCGGACCAGTCTCAATAACGGGCAATTTATTGGAAGTTTTCTTACTGGCTTCTCCCAAATGTTTAGATGTATAAACATTTCCTGTTCTAGTCATTCCTTGTGCAGCACCGTATTCTTCCATCTTCGACCTTCCTTTTATTCTAGCCTCGGCCACATAATCCCAAGGTACAACATTAGAACTGAAGGATGGTGTGGATGCCACCGTTACAGTGAAAGGTGTGGCTACCTCCACCTTAAATGGAGCGGGTGTTGCTGCAGGTGTGGTTACTTCTACTTCAAAAGGAACCGATGTGGCTACCTCGACTTCAACTGGTGGCTGCACCTGCACCACAATGGGATTGAGCGTGACTGCAGGTTTCTTATCACCTTCTCGAATAAGCCCAATTGATCGCTCAGGATCCCATTCTTCATCAGTTTATATCACATTGACCCCTTCACCCCTACGATCTGGGAAGGGATTTTTTGAGACATTAGATGCAGTTTCCTTTACCTGTATGACCTTATTATCAATCAGTGTTTGGATCTTGTCTTTCAAGGTGCGGCACCCGTCAATAGTTTGTCCCTTCATACCAGAATGGTACGCACATGTCTTGTTTTCCCTTCATACCGGAATGGTATGCACATGTCTTGTTTGGATTGACCTAATGAATTCTCCATTGCCAAAGCGGGAGTAGGGGTGACATAACCAACAACTTTCAATCTCTCGTACAACTGGTCGATGGGTTCAGCAATGGCGGTGTATTGTCTGGGTGGCTTGTAGTAAAAATTAGGCTTGGGTTTTTGGTAGTTTGGACGAGTTGGAGGTGACTGATAATAGGATGGTTGGGAATTATAGGTATGGTAGGCGGTAGCAGGTTGGGAATATCTGGGAGGTGATGGTTGGTATGTGGGTGGGGGTGTTTGGTATACAAATGGAGTTTTTGGGCCATGGGAAACCATTACTTTCCCACTTATTTCTTCTTTGATATGCCACCTGATTGTAGTGCTTTATTCGTGGCCTGTAGTGCCTTGAAATTTGTCACCATTCCACTTTTGATACCTTCATCGATCCTTTCTCCGAGCTTGATGATATCAGAGAACTTGTGATTCTTGATTACCATTAACCTTTCATAATATTGTGGATCCTGATCCCTAGCAAAGAACTTGTTCATCTGCTCTTCATCTAATACCGACCTGACCTTTGCTGCTTCTGACCTCCACCTACTAGCATACTCACGGAAAGTCTCAGTGGGCTTCTTCTTGAGATTCTGGATATAGAAGACATCCAGTGCATTTTTCGTGTTGAATTTGAACCTATCCATGAAGTCCAATGCCATGCTTACCCAATTAGCCCATTTATTGGGGTTTTGACTTACGTACCAAGATACAACGTCTCCAATAAGGCTTCTCATGAACAACTTCATGCGAATCTTTTCATCCTTTCCAACCCCTACGAGCTTGTCATAGTAGGTTCTTAAATGAACCTTTGGGTTGCCCGTTTCATCAAACATTTCGAACTTAGGAGGTTTTTAACCCTCCGGCAGTTCCACATCTGGCTGAATACATAAGTCCTCATAATTCAGACCTTCAATTCCTTTGCCTCCTTCAACACCCTGAACTTGTCTTGTGAGTTTCTTGAGCTCCTCTGCCATGTTTTTAATGAGCAGGTCCTTCTCGATGGATTCTGGTGTATATGAGATTGGTTGAGTAGAGTGGGGTAAGGTTTCCACGTATATGGGGTTGTTTTGTTGAAGGACATGAGTTTGGGTATAATGGTGATCATTGGTTGAATTTTGGGGATCGGGGATAGGCTGTGGGGTATTCTGAGGAGTGTGGTAAGTGGTTTGTGGATATTAAGTCGGGAGATTCTGATGTTGAGGAGGTGTAGGTATGGGTAAAGGATTTTGAGGAGGGGTTGTATATTGGTAGGATACGGGAGGATTCTGCGGGCGTTGGTTGGGTGTATTCTGGGGAGGTGCCGGGTCTTGGGTATTTGGATGGTTGATATCTGGGACGTTTAGTGTGAGGGAGAGGTTCGCCAAGTTATGAACCTGCTCAAGCTCCCCTTATAGTTCAAGTATTTTCTTTTCAAGCTGCAAAACCAAGCCATTTGGTGCCGGAGTACTCCGACCATCAAAAGTTTCCACATTCTCAGCATGTGCGGTGTTGTCGCCACTTATATTATCCATCTTAGCTTTCCCTTTGCCTTTTGATGCACTTAGAGGAGGAGGAGGTGGAGGGCCTCTGGATTTAGTGTGATATGCTGATGATGCCAGTATGTGTGAACCAACCTTGGGGAATGGGAATAGTCAAAAAGGAAATAAAAACAAAAGGTAACCAAGTCAGTAAGGGTTCCAAAAAGAGTATTCGCAATATTTAAATACATAGTGCGGGAAAGTAAATTCACGTCCTAATTTGGGAGCCTCGTTGTTCCCGAGGTAGGCCTAGTGACAAGTTGATTTAGAGAACTTAATTGCCAATAATTTCCTCATTTCATTAATTTAAAATAGATGAATCTAAAACGACACTAAAAAAGATAAGTCACTAATGGAACTTGGCCTTATTACATTTGGAAAGCAAAAACGAATAAACCTAATCTACTTGGTCTCAGAAGGACCTTCTCCAGGCCTAGTTCTCTTGGCTCCATCAATCAGGTTCCCCAGGTCGCGCATGTCCAGCAGTAGGTATGCCCTTGCTAGATGTCCTACTTCGATACCTTCAACATTCTAGCAGTCTATGACTCTTTTTCTCATCTTCCCTTCCAGCTCCATCAGACCCTGCTCCAGATATTCTAACCTTTCATTCGATCTGGTAGCTGTTTCCTTCCATTCATTGATTAATTCCATATCAGTCTTGTGTTGTTCTAGATGCTCAACCTCGGACTCATGAACCTTTTTGCGCGGTTTGTTGTATTTCACTTTGGCTTCAGCAACTTTGTCTATGACCCTGTTTCCTCGACCGATCCCCGGCTCAACTATTCCTGTTATGCTATCTTCCAACCATGATGGGTAAAAGCGCACATACCTTGCGTGCTATCGATATGGTTTGATGGTGTCATTTTCTACAATAATCTTTGAGTGTCACATATGCCGAGCTTCAACTTTGTATGGGAGGTCGTCATCATGAAAATCTGCCTTGTAATGACTCATTTTAGTAACTCGCAGAATGACTTGCTTCATGCCTTCTTGTCTCATAACCCTGATGGGAACCTAAGGGTATACGCCTCTTAACCCGATCAACACCAAGTTCGGAGCGTCCCTAGATCTGATGATGAACTCGTCAGTAAGGAACCATTTGAACATCCATTGAACCTGATCCTCAGTCAAACTGTCGAAAAACTGCACCCACTCTGTAGCATTATCTGGTTGAGCAAACCTATCTGGGATATAGGTCATTCTCTTAGGGTGATGGAAAGCTATATGATCATTCCACGACCTTCGTGAAAATTCTTGACGGTATTGACCTCTCTGGAGATGCTCTAACAACCAAACCTGTAGCAGCAGATTACAACCCTCAAAGTGTTAGAATCCCTTCTGGCAGCGGTCTAAGGTCCGATATATGTCTTCTATGATCATAGGGACAGTGGTATATGTTTTCCCCTCGATCCCCTCCATTAGGGTTTTTGTTACCATGGCCAGTCTGGTATGAATTCTGTCCCCTTGCATTGGAAACGCTATCATACCCAGGAAGCAGACAATGAACACAAAAATCCTGCAGTGAATACAACCCAAGGAAGTGATAGAGAATCCATCATGGTAGATACGATAGGATTTGCTATGACCATATCATTCATAGAGATAGTCAAAGGGTATGTAGGATTTCCTCAGGCACTCCAAATCGTCGTTATTTTTCAGACCCATCATTTTGAGAAACCCCCTAGCGGTACGGTTTTCTAGCACCAATAAACCGGGACTGTCCCAAGGCACTCCAGCGAATCACCCTATTCCAAGAGAGGGGTCATTTCTATGTTTTCAAAGTGAAACACGGATCTTTCTCCGTCCCAGAACATTGTGGCAGCTTCAATCAACATATTATTCGGTTGGATGTCCAATAAATAAGGCAAATTTCCCAGGATCTTTTTCACATGATTTTTTTCACTTGATGAAAGATCTTCCCACCAATCTAGCAACAATGGTGGTATGTTATGGACCATGCCGAACCTAGGGACTTCGTGCCTCATTTTCTGCAAAACAAATAAGGTTAGACCCTTCCCCTTTCCATATTCGACTATTTAAACATCAGTGATTAGCATATTGGCACTTATATCTCCAAATTAATGCACCAATCGTGGTTGCGTCCGTTGGGATTATGGAAACCCCGATGGACTTTTGGACAAGGCTTTTCCTAAAGGGTTATTATGTGGACAACATATTAACCCTGGCTAGGTTTGACCATGATGCATGTACAATTAATCAGAGTAAGGTTTCTACAGAGGTCTAGACTAGTACCCTCAAGAAGACAACTTGAGTAGGAAAGGCACAGAACCGTCGACTGCACCGCTGATCGACTAGTTTTACCGCAAATAAGCCTTTCTGAATTCAAAGGGGTGATATATAGGAAGAGCGCAAACACTCATCAAGCGTTGCTATGGTATTGATTACGCACGAGTGGAATATGATGGTGAGCATGATTTATGCAACGGAAAATAGCATTTTGTCACGTATTTGCATGTTAGAAAATGATAAATGCGGTACTTAATAATTGAAAATGCGTTTTAACAAAGAAAACAAAGAGACAAGTCAGTTTCCATAGTAAAAAGGAAATCATAAATGCTTGAAAATAGGCAATTAAATTCACATAAAGTGGGAAAGGGAAACAATGCGCACATATTAATAGAATAAAGCATGCTTAAAGACTAATTCACAAAAAGCAAGTTAGTTATGGTAAGAGCCTAAGGTTTATCCCCAGTAGAGTTGCCATGCTGTCGCGCCCCCTTTTTCTCGTGAAATCAGGTTTCAACATTTCTGAGACAACTCCCTTCCCTTTGGGATGGGGTATGGGATTTGAAGAGTTGCCACCTAATGGATTAAGGTGCGTTAGGGTACCTAGAGCAGTTAACTCATGAAACTAATTTGCATCACTAGAGATCGGGTAAGGGATCGAAATTACCTTGAGGGGAAGGTGTTAGGCACCCCTAGAGGTCCACAATGGTGGGTTCCGGCCGAACTTAATTAAGCGAATTAGTCTTAAAGGAAAATAAAGCAATTTAGACAACTATTATTTCAAAATATGAATTAAAAGGGGTCCTAAGTTTTTTAGCCTATAGGATCATTTCCATGCAATACTTGGTAACTTTCCCCAAGTTGGGGTGCTACACATAGTATTAGTGCACGCGTCATCATTTACTTTACTACCCAATTACTATCTTTCAGTTGTTACTTAAGCGTTCTAGTAGCTTCTAACTCGTGCCTTATGCGTGCACTACCCGTCCCTTACCTATGGTCCTGGAGGTGTTTAAGACCTCTATTTAAGGTAGTTATAGACTGACCTATGTTGCTTAAAATGAGAAAAATATAGGCGACAAACAAAATTCAGATAGGACTATCATGTAAGGAGCAGATAAGGGCTCATGTTAACCTCCACAAGTAACAACAAATGCACACAGTTTAGTAAGAAAATTTAATTAATTTAGGATCCTATAGGCAGGATATCTAGATGGGCATAAACAGAATGTAAGAAACCAGTTTATTAAAACGACCATTGGGACCTACTGGCTTGCCTACTGATTTGATTAAATTCTGAATCTGGGCAAATTGTTTTTAGACCCAGAATTCTTAATAACCCTAAAAGTTTGCCTAAGTGATAACCAGAGCAGAATCCTATGGGCATGGCATCTACAATTGTCAATTATAGACATATAACATGGTTTCTAAGAGAGGTACTGGTTTTAACTCATGAAAACAGATTTTATCTCCTTAGATCCTATAGGCATGCTTTCTAATTTACATAATTAATTAACTCCTATAGGCATGATTTCTAAGTGTTGAAATTGATTTGTTTATTTCCTATAGACATGGTATCTAAATTGAAGAAACTGATTTTTATCTCTCCTATAGGCATGATATCTAAGTTGAAACAGATTTTTAATCCCTATAGGCATGAATTCTATTAATCACATGTGGGTAGAATTTTAGACAAGTCACCAGGAAAGTTTATTAATTCATACAAATATGATCCTATATACATGATCACTAATGCACGTTGAGATTGGAAATATGTGTAGATCCTATGAACATGGATTCTAATCCAGAATTAACAAAATACCTATAGGCAGTGTCTCTAATATGCCAAAAATATGAAGATTCAGAGTCACAAACAGTCAGAAAAACATCCTATAGGGAGGATCTCTAAATGAACAGTAACATGCACATAAGGAACCAACACAATAGACCTATAGGCAGGATTTCTACCCGAGTTTTTTAACAAAGATATATGAAACCCCCAACTTTTACTAATAACCCAGATCTATTTATTATAGATATTATTAGATTATTACAACCCAATAATGAATAAATTACACAGCAAAATTCATTATACCATAGGGAGCCTTCATAGGCCCAATATTAACCTGGAAACTAGGACTTCAAGCAAATCAAGTCTGAAGTATACAAGTGGTCCATCCATGATACACAAAATTGAGCTTCTGGTGTGTCAAAGTTCTCAAGGTCCTCAGGGAACCCGGGCAATGCTCACACCAGAACCTTACTTAGAGAAATAGTTTGTAAAAGATTGGAAGACCAGCCCCAATGTGTCAGAGTTCGGATGAGTCTCAAGGACCCTAGGCAGTTCTCACACTGGGGGTGGTAGGAACTTAGATAACTAAGAGTAGAAGTTTGAAAACAATATATAAAGGGTAGGGGAACAGTTTAGAAAAACAGTTTTATTTTTAAGAGCAAACAAGTTCAATTTACAGGACTGCAAACATAACTTCACCTAGCACAAACAGAGTCCATATTTAGCATGTGGTTCAAACAAACTGGTATTGGTTCAGACATATATACTGTACCAGTATTTAAAGTAATCACAAAAGAGAAAGGATACTTGAACTAATAGACAGAATTGGCACCATATTACATGTTTGCAGAATAGGGAACATACAACTGACTAATCAGGGTTTCACATTATTGAAGATGACTTAATTTAGCAATTATCACTAAGTAGGATCATATAGGAATGTATTAAGCAGAAACATGCTAAAGTTTGAAATAATTAACCAAACAAACATATAGAACAGGACAGGGTAGCAGGAACCAAAGCATACTAGTTTAGAAAGAAGTAAGCAGGAATCAAAGATCAGACAAAAGCATTCTTAAGTTGAAATAAAATAACCACATAAGCACATAGAACAAAATAGGATAACATGAGTTAACACATACAAGTTAGAAGAAAGTAAACATGAATGTAATAGCAGTTTAGATCCAGAGAGTTTAGCCTTGGGTTCCAGCCGGCTAAACAGTGCAGCAAATCAGAGTGATAGAAAGCATTTAAGTTTATGAGAGAACAAACAATTTTGAGAATTTTGAATTGTAAGAATTGTTCAGTAAAGAATTTATGCGTGTGAGTGTAAGAGTCACATTGTAACTCTTCGTATGTAGGTAGGTGTGTCTGAGTGTAAGTGTATAAGCGTGTTTGAAATCAGAACAATGAAAGGCTTTTTATAGCATATCGTAGAGTAACACCAAATAAGGTAGGAAAATAAATGGCACACAAATAAGGTATGAAAAATCAATTAACCAATCAATTAGGGTTAACACAAACCAATTAATGGGATAGAATCACATAAGTATTACGTAAATTAAGGAGAATCTTTCACGGAATAAATCAACAGACAAGATTAGGGCTAAATAAGGTAAGCAGTAAGTCTAGAAATCAATAATTAATCAACCCCAATAATAAAAGCACAAAAATCAGGCCAGTAATAGAATCAAGGAAAGTAGCACCAATTACTAATCACACATAAGGAAAGAATAGGTAAAGGTTTGATAAGGAAATATCGCTATTAACACAATTTCAAACCCTAATTTAAGCAATAAAATCAATTAACATGCTAATTTACAGAGCTGAGGTAAACGGGAAAGAACAGTGAAAATAAATAGTCAAATTAATTGAAACCCTAAGTCATAAAGGCATGGAGATGAAACTCAAGCAAAAGAAATCAGTCGAAAAGTAAAGAAGAAAACCATAGTTGAACATTTAAATGTTTTAAACATTTTTTTGCAGAAATCCCTTAAAAATTGAAACCCTAGATATTAGGATAAAATAAAAATAGATTAACAATAATATCAAAAACAAAAAATCTTTGAGGAAAAATTCCAAAAAGACACAAAAATACTTCAGATCTATAGACATCTGAACAAATACAAACAGAAAATAGCTAAGTTTATGAAGATAAACAGAAGTGAATCAAATCTGGTTTGAACCAGAGATTTGAAACCATAGAAACACGAAGGTTGTAGTACTCCCAGACATAAGGTGAATATAGACGAATTAGTCGAGAAAAGAAAGATTTTGAAGCAAGTCTGGTTCGAATCTCTTGAGAATCCATCAAGTAGCATGAGAATCACAACACTAGTAGAGAGATGAGGCTGGATAAGGCCTGAAATTGCCAAAGAACCCCATGAATCGAAGGAATATGAGTGATGTAGGGATAGGGTTAGAAAGGGGTGAGAGAGAAGAGAGGGAAGAAAAGGATTCAAAGGCGGCGGGTTGGGGGGAAATGAGGGTAGGGTTTAGGGTTAGTGTAATTAAAAAATAAAGGTTGATCCTGGAAAGTTGATCTTCTGAGATCAACGACCAAGATTAAATCTGGGTTGGGGCGGGTTATGGATATGGGTTATTAGGTTGGTTTAATTAGGTTGGTTAGGTTATTGGACTGGAGTCCGAAAATTAATTAAAAAGGAGCTATCTTTTAAATACCCATTTAATCTAATAAAATAAAATTATAAAAATAGTTAACAAATGATAAAAAATTCTATTTGTGTATGAAAATGATTTAAAATAATTATTTGGATATTGCAAAAATATCAAGTCATTTTCGTGTAAAAATAAAGTAATTATGCACACATGGGCTATTATTGCAAAGTCATTGCGATTATAACCTAAAGATGTAAATATAATTATGCATAGAATAATTAAAGCTTAATATTAATATAAAATGATAAAAATTAAGCAATAAAATTATTATAAAATCATTTGTGATGCAATTAGTAATTATTTAAATAATAAAATGATGGAATAAATTAATTTAAAATCCTTTAAAATTACAGAAAATTATGAAAAATACTAATTGATTGTAACAACCCGACCGGTCGTTTTGAGCTCTAGCACATCGTTCAGCGGTTTGAGGCCGTGAGCAGCTTCGTTTCAGGTATTATGACCCGTGGGCGTGGTCGGAATTGGATTTCAGGAAGTTTAGAGTTGGTTTAAAAAGAAAATTCTCATTTCAGAAGCCTTAAGTTGGAGAAATAGACTAAGATTGGAATTTTGAGTAAATGACCTCATAATTAGGATTTGAGGGTTCCTGCAGGTTCATATGATGATTTCGGACATGGGCGTATGTCCGGATCGGGTTTTGGATAACCCCAGAGCGTTTCGATGCATATTGTGGAAGTCAGCATTTTTGAAGAAATTTCCTAAGTTTGGCTTGAAGCGCATTTCAGTGATGTTGATGTCCGTTTGGGATTCCGAATCTGGGAATAGCTCTGTATGGTGATTCTGGAGTTGGGAGCGCGATTGGAAGTGAATTTGGATGTCTGTAGGTCATTTTGAAGTCATTTGGCTAAAGATAGAAATTTGAAGGTTTTTGAGAAATCCGACCGGAAGTGAAAATTTTGATATCGAGGTTGGAATGCGATTCCGGAAGTCAGAGCATATCCGTAATGTCAAATATGACTTGTGTGTAAAATTTAGGGTCAATTGGACGTGATTTGATAGGTTTCGGTATCAGATGTAGAAGTTGGAAATTTCTAAGTTCATAAAGTTCGAATTTTCGTGCTATTCGTGATTTCGGCGTCGTTTGATGTGATTTGAAGCCTCGAACAAGTTCGTGGGATGTTATGGGACTGAGTCATGTGATGGGACGAGGGTATGTGCGAACACACAATAGAAGAAATAAGGGGGCTACAACTTTGGCCTGTGCGAACGCAGGTGCTGGGCTGCGATCGCACTGAGTGAATTTGTGAGGCAGCATAGTTGGCCTATGCGATCGCGGAGCATGTTGTGCGATCGCATAGGAGGGTCACCTGGGCAGTGTGTTATTTTAACGGGATTTTGGCCATTTCATCCATTTGTTTCTTTGATGTGGGCGATTTTGAGGAGCTTCAAGAGGGGTTTTCCACCAAGCATCACTAGGTAAGTAATTTCTTCATGTTTTTAATATTTATACAAGGATTATACATGAATTAGACATGGAAATTAGTAGAAAAATTGGGATTTTGGAGGAAAGACATAAAAATTTGTAATTTGGATTTCTACCACGAATTTAGCATGAATATTTGAGTAAATTGTATATTTGAGTAAATTGTATATTTGAGTTAGTAACGCTATGGGTAGGGTATATCTTTGAGAAATTTCAGATTCCGAGCACGTGGGCCCGAGGGCCTTTTGGTCATTTCACTGAGCGGAGTTGGGAAATTATATAATTTGGATTTTTTGCAAATATTAGAGTATATTTTCATTGGTTTGTCGTTGGTTGGATAGTTTCGGAGCGTTGTGCGACATTAGGAATCATCGGAAGGGCTTGGAGGCCGGTTATGGAATTTCGAAGCAAGGTAAGTCTCCTTTCTAACTTTGTGATGGAGTATTGTCCCCCTAGGTGAATTAATTAAGTATATGCTATTATCTTCGGGGGCTACGTACGTACGAGGTGACGGGAGTCCGTGCGTAGCTACTATTATGCCATGTCCGGGTAGTCTAGGACCCACTAGCATGCCTTATGTGTTGTACCTATGATCCTGCCTGTAATATTAAAATGCTAATATAATCGAAGTCATAATTGAATATCTGAAGAAGAATATAGTTAATTTTCTTAATCATATATAAAGAGAATTGATTTCCTCCGTGGATAAATGTATACCTGATAAGGTTATATTATTGAATATTATTAAACTTGGCAAATGAGTTTCAAAACAAATATTTAAATGTTATTTCTCGTGTTCCTTTAAGAAGAATGTTACCACTTTCCTGAGAAAATGCTTTCTTAATAAAAATGTGGACTTATTGTGTGAATATGTGTATCTACGGGTGCCTGAGTCGCATGTATGATTCGCGAGCAGGATAACCCTGTATTTATGTATAACCGCGTCGCATGAACGATTCACGAGCATGGCAGATAGATGCATCTATGGTTCGGGATGTTCGACTCTCGGCAGTGCACAATTTATTATTGTTGGTCCGCGCCGTTCGACCCTCGGCATTGCTTGCGCATGATATTTACTGCGTAGGTCCTATGATTTTTGCCTGATTACTGGCCTGAAATTTTAAGTTGTCAATTGAAATGACAGATATTTAAAGTTATTAAAAAGATTTTGGAAGAAGTATTTCCTTCCCGTTGATTAATTGTTATTTTATTAAATCACCCATGTTGATTAATTGTTATTAATATGACGAAGATGTAAAGTGTTAAATGTGAACGAAGTTGATAATATTTATTCCTATTTTTAATAAATTGCCTATGATAATCATGCTTAGTGTCATACTTGAATATTCTAAATTTACCTTTAGCAAGTGTCTAATATGAGCTCTCGCCACTACCTCTCTGAGGTTAGGCGGGCGACTTACTGAGTACACGTTGTTTTTGTACTCATGCTACACTTGCTGTGCATTTTATTGCACATGTACTTTTACAGCAATGTGAAGGATTCGGAGACTTAGGCGAGCTGTATCATCCGGAGGCGATCCACAGCTGACAGAGTCTCCCTCGTATTGTATTTATTTTCATTTAAATTTCTTTGTCCAATTTGTATTTCGGACAGGCTTTGTGATGATTGTATAAATTCTTTGAAATTGCTCATGTACTTGTGACACCGGGTTCGGGGATGTGTTGGGATATATTTGCTAAAGTGTAATATTCAAACCATTGTTTTACTTAACATATTTTATTTGGTTAATAGGTAATAAAGTGAAAGGAAATGTTTCTTTTCATAATAGTTAAAATCGGGAATTATTTAAATTAATAAATGATTGGTTTGCCTGACAATGATGTCCGGCACCATCACGACCTTATGGATTTTGGGTCGTGACAACATGGTATCAGAGCACTAGGTTCCCGTAGGTCTCACGAGTTATGAGCAAGTCTAGTAGAGTCTTGCTGATCGGTACGGAGACGTCTATACTTATCTTCGAGAGGCTACATGGCTGTTAGGAGTACTTCCCTTCTTGATTCCTCATCGTGTGATTTGATTCCTTTGAGGCTTATGTCTATGCTTATTCCTACTCAATCTTATGCGTCGCGAGCGCTTGCTATGAATCAGGAATTTGAGGAATTGAAATGGTGCTACGGATGCAATTCGAGATGTTTCCATGTGTAATTGGTTGGGGGCTGTTGTTATAGTCCTGCAAAAGAATAATGTGTTGTTTCAGCTCAGTAGCTGTGTTTCTGGGAGCCCTAAGGCTATGCTCAGGTAGTGATGATGCTTGCGATTGGTTATCACGCAATGTCGATATGATGATAGAATGCTTTCCCGTATGTTGGGGGTGATGAATGGTTTGAAGGGAGGTCTTCTCAGAATGTGATTTCGAGATTTCGGTATCTTAGTTTTGGCAGAGGAAAGGCATTTGGATTATGAATGGTCTGGTTGGGGTTGATAAAGTAGTAAGACTTGGTGTCTTCAATGAGGTGGGATATGCAACTGTGACGTGTAGTCGTCGTCATTGATCGAATGAAATGTGTTAAGTTTGACGGTGCTATGGTTTCTTCCGTTGCGTGGGGTCAGAGTATTGAGAAGAAGTATTGAAGAATGTGGTTGGCAGAGACCGTGAGGTGCGGTGGTTCAGTACCGAATATGTGTTGATAATGAAGGAAGCTAGAGAAAGATGATCTTCGGAGAGCTGAAGTCGTGGTGATCTGCTGGTTTGAGAGCTACAGAGAATGATCCTGAAGTGAGACTAGGCGGTGGTTCCATCTCTAGGAGGCCAGGTGTATGTGATGACCCAAAAGGCTCATCTCATATATTCTATCTAATTCAGTGTTCCGAGATCGTGAAAACCTTCTTTTATCTCACCTAGATTTGCGTGCGCAGCCTGGGCGTGTATCCGGGAAGCCTTTATGTGAAAAGCTGTTAAAAATGATAATTTTGTATTAGAAATTTGAATAAAGTTGACTTGAGTCAACGTTTTTGGTGAATGGACTGGACCCGTGATTTGATGATCCCGAAGGGTTTGTAGGAAAATATGGGACTTGGACGTATGCCCGGAATCGAATTCCGAGGTCCCAAGTCCGAGAAATGAATTTTAAAAAAAAATTATTTTCTGAAAAATATAAAGGTTTTTGAAAATGAATTTTGAGGTGAAACCTCTGATATCGGGCCTGTATTATGATTCCGAAGCCCGGTACAGGTTTGATATGATTTATAAATATGTGAAATTTGGTAAGAAACGGACTTAGTTTGACGTGATTCGGACCTTAAATGCAGAACTTAATGTTTATAGAAGTTTTGAAGAATTTTCATGGACTTTTAGTTTAATTCATCGTTTTAGTGTTGTTTTATGTGGTTTTAAACCTCGAGCAAGTCCGTGTTAGGTTATATGACTTGTATGTGTGGTTGGACGGGGTACCGGGGGCCTCGGGTACGTTTAGGATGCTCATCGGGTGTTATTATCACTTGACAGACAGCTGAACCATTGCTGGTTCTGGTGTCTCGCACCTACAATGGACCTTCCGCAGGTGCGGACACGCAGGTGCGGCGAGGAGCTCGTAGGTGCGGTTAGTTTTCTGCAGATGCGGAGCTGTGGGTGCAGTCATTTGACCGCATGTGCGACCCCAGGCCTTTTAGTGGGTTTTCGCACCTGCGATGGTATTTCCGCAGGTGCGGAATTGCTGGGCAATTATATCAGATCCCAGGGCTTAAGCCTATTTTCACCATTTCGAATTTTGGAGCTCGGGAAGGGCGATTTTTGAAGTTTTTTGCACCTGGGTAACTTGGTAAGTGATTTCTAACCTACTTAGATCAATTTCCATGATTCCTAACTTAAATCTAGTCATTAGAATTCGAAATTGGGTGGAAGATTTGGGAAAAATTTAATAAACTTCATAGACCAAATTATTGAGTTTTGATTGGGTTTTTGACCTCCTATTTGAGAGATTTTCATATGTTTAGTGTATTGGTAAAAAAAGAGTTGCACACGTAAGCCACCTTTTGACAACTCAGCTAGTCACGTAGACACAAGAAAACGCGACAGCTGGACGTGACTCCTTGACGAGATACGGTACAAAGAGGCACGGTTCAGTAAACCCACGAACTTATCAGCCACGGGAAACTCAACTTAATCAAAACGGGAGAGAGGCACGGTTAGAATGAATCTAGACAAAGCTACGAGCAGATTCAGGGACCCACAATTGATTACTCGAACGTTATGTAACTGAACCCCAATCACCGTTATCCTTTGTAACGCCTCATTAATGTAATAATTAGTCATTAATGAGTAACCATATCAAGAACCGTCCGTTATAAGAATCTCCTATATAAGGGAGGGGAATACAGCTTGTAAAGGCATCTGATTCTCGAATACAATCGACATCGATATTTTATTTCTGAAATATTTTTTATTATTCATTTTTCCCATTATCTTGCTTATCAGTAACCCTTATTCATATTAAAAATAAGCTTTAGTCAAAGGGTCTAATTCTTTGGTTAAACAAATTGGTTCCGTTATCGGGAATCTGATAATCTTTGTTTGCTTTCCAAGTGATATCCTCTGAATTATGTCAAATCCCAATGACAACAACCAACAAAGAAGTGGAACCCCAGTTCCATCACCTTCAGGAGCCCCACGTGGTTCGAGGGAACAATCCCCAGAAAGATCCAATAACAACAATGGTAATAATGATCAAACTGTGGAACAAGATCGTGTAAAGCAAATGATTGCAGAGTATGTGAGCCAAGCTTTGCAAGAATTTGCGATAGGATTACCGGCAGCGTTTCCTATACCGCCAACGCCACCTCCCAATAACACCATCACCATGGAAAATCCTCAATCTGGGTTGGCAAAATCAGGAAGAGGAGATACTCCCAATGAATCTCTCGAAACAAGACCAGGTATATCTAATAACTCTGAATTACAAAATTTACTGCTAACCATGCAGAAACAGATAAAGGAGCAGAACGATCGCATCGAACAAATTCTTGGTGTACCACCTGTCATCAAAGCAATCGATTTTTATAGATATTCTCAACAACCTTGGAAGCCAAGTGCGGCACCTTTGCCTATACCCAAGAAGTTTAAAATTCCTGACGTTCCCAAATATGATGGAACAACTGACCCACGCGACCATGTGACTGCTTTCACTACTGAGGTAAAAGGCAACGACTTAATGAAACAAGAGATTGAATCGGTCCTTGTCAAAAAATTTGGGGAAACACTTACCAAAGGGGCTCTAACCTGGTATTCTCTTCTCCCTGAAAATTCTATTGACTCTTTTGCTGAGCTTGAAGATTCGTTTATAAAAGCACACTCTGCTGCACAAAACTTTGAGAAGAGAATGGAAGACATATTCAAAATAAAACAAGGAGACATGGGACTACTCCGTAGGTTTGTAGACAGGTTTCAACGAGAAAGAATGCAGTTGCCCATGGTGCCTGATAATTGGGCAGTCATGGCATTTGCAAGCAACTTGAACGATAAAAGCTCAGAAGCCACCATGCGACTTAAGGAGAATCTAAGAGAATTACCCGCCACAACATGGAACGATGTATATTATAGGTACAGTACTAAACTCAGAATAGAAGAAGATATCATTGATCGCTCGAAAGATGAAGATCATTCCAGATCCAGACGTCCTGAATCAGATAGAAGATCAGGTAAAAAAAGGTACGATCCTTACTTAGGACCCTCGGGACACGATATCCGCTCCAGGTTCAAAAACACTAGTTCGGACTATAGACCACAAGGGAGAGATGTAGTCTTATCCTCGTCTAGATCTAGAAAAGATCGAGATGAACGACCTAAAGGTAGTACTCAAATTGGGGATCATACCTTTAATGTAAGTACTACTGAACTTGTCTCAATATTGAAGAATATGGGAGACAAGGTTAAGAGGCCCAAAGAGATGCGATCAAATCCAAGTAGAAGAAACCCAGATCACTGGTGTGAATTTCACAACGATCATGGGTACAAAACTGCGGATTGCAGATTTTTACAAGGTGACGTAGAAAATTTGTTAAAATAGGGCTATTTAACAGAATTGTCTAGTGATAAAGGTAAACAGGCATACATGAGGAACAGGCAGGAGCCCCCAAAGCCTCCTTCTCCAAAGGGGTGAAGAAGTAAACAGAGTGATTTGCAAAACAACCATAAAGTTCACAATTACACACGGGAAACATGCTCGTGAAGAAGACGATATAAATTTCGATGATGCATATAGTAGCGGATTAATGCTTCCACATAGAGATGCTCTGGTAATATCTTTACTTATTCATGAAACTAACGTGAAAAAAATGTTGATTGATCCAGGTAGTTCAGTCAATATCATTTTGCTAAGAGTCGTGGAAGAAATGCTGCTGGGGGATCAAGTAATCCCAAAAAGCACAAGCCATATCAGGGTTTGATAACTCTACAGTTATAACAAAATGAGAAATTGAGCTTAGCACTTATGCTGAGAGGGTGATCAAAAGAGCTAGGTTCCAAGTCATCGATACTCACATGGTTTATAACATGATCATTGGAAGACCATGGATCCACGACATGAAAGCTATACCCTCCACGTTGCATCAAGTAACTAAATTTTCCTCTGAATGGGGGATTCAACAAATCAAAGGAGATCAACAGACCGCAAAAAATATAAATTATGTGGTACATTACAACAAGAAAATAGAGGTGGAAGAATTACGAGATAAGGAAGTCTCCCAAGCAGGTATCATCGCCCAAATAGGCATGGAAGAAATTACTGCTCAAATAGGTACGGAAGGTATTATTGCTGAAACAGGTACGAAAGAAAATGCATACGAGAAGGAAAATCAAGTTACCACGGAAGGTATACTATACCACATAGAAATAGATTCCACACCAGACGTTATTCGTGAACCGGAGGAAGATGATAACATCAAAACAACTACGGAAGAGCTCAAAGCTGTTCCATTGATGCGTGGCTAGAATTCATGGTTTTAAGCATTATATACCATACATTTTATGTGCGTTTGTGATAAAAAATACTTGTCATATGTGCATAATGGAGTCTATTTCATGTGTAGGTGAATTGGAGATGGAAGCCGAGCTAAATGGATGCATAAACGTCAAAAATACACTCAAGAGTCGAAAAGGAGTGAGCCGGGCTATAGCCAGGCGTTTAGGATATAAAGCCTGGCAAGACCAGACGTTAGCTGGGCGTTAGAGCCCTAACGCTAAGCGTGTTAAACGGGTGGGCCGAGCCGGGCCGGGTAAGAAAAAAATTAAACTGTCCGGGTTTAGAACCGGGCCGATTACGGGTTAGGGATTACCGGGTTTAACGGGTCTGGGTCCATCCGGGTAAAATTTAAACTATAAGGGTTACGGGTCAAAGGGGCCGGGCCGGGCCGGGTTAGCGTTAAATTAGTTTTTAATTTTTTTTTATTTGTTATAACTATCGTAAAAATATAAGCAAAAAAACAATCTTATAAAAATAGTGTTTGAATAAAGGATGCAAAGATTTAAAAATTCGTATATTTGAATATATAGAATTTAAATTTTAAGATAACAGAATATAGAATACAATGAAGATGGAAAAAAATTGCACTTATAATAATATAATTTGCAAGTTTAAACTTTCAAATTAAAGTTTACATTTAATTCTTCAATGGCCAAAAGCCACCTGGCCATTTCCAACGGTCCTAAACAACTTCAAAAAAAAAAAATAAAAAAAAAATTGAAAAACAGTCGTTAAACCGGGCCGGGCCGGTTAACCGGTTCTACATGAAAAATTGTTGACCGGGTTTGACCGGCCCGGGTAACCGGTAGAAAAAATGTAAACGGCCCAACCCCCTTACCCCTTAAACCCAGCCCACCCGGCCCCCTTTGTACCGGGCCGGTCCGGGTCCGATTTCAACCGGTCTGGGCCGGTCCAGAAACGGGTTGACCCGGCTCGTTTGACACCTTTACCTAACGCCAGGCCTGCCCAAGCTATAGTTGGGCGTTTGGGGCTTAACGCCTGGGGTCTTTGGTTCGGTCCAATCTGAGTTTTGAAGGTTTTAAGTGTTTCCCGGTTTGAATAGAAGTCTCCAACACGTTTAGGGTTTGTCCCAATCATATAAATAGACCCAAAAAAACACAACTTTAAAAGGGGATTTTACGTGGAGGAATACACGCCACGCTTGAAAGAGGATTCTACCTAGTTTTTCTTCTCTTCTCTCCTTTAATTTCATAGTTTATTAATTCTAGAGTTTTTGGTGCTACATGAACGTTGTGGTTTGAAGATTGAATTGTTCTTATTATTTTATCATATTGGTTTATTTATTCAATATTGCGCATAATTATTTGATTGCTTGATCACCAATTGAATACTATCTACGAATCTTGGATTGAACCGGGAGAGGGAATTCTAGATTGCATATAAGATTGGGTAGAGCAAGATCATAACCCTTCAGGGGAGCGAATTTGTGGTTAAGATATGAATATACCTAATCGCCTTGCTTGGTTATTATACGGGAATTATTAATGCGTTCTTGTTAATCCTAATTTCGTAGGAATATAGGCGTTAGATTAGCTTGAATAGGCGAGTTGTACTTCGGGAGAAGGCTACGAGCAATATTAACCTCGTCAATCAATAAACCAGATAAATTAAGTAGACGATTTAAGTGAAAAACTCAACAGGATTGTTATCCAACCCATAGCTCTAGAATATCGGATCTTATTGAATTCGTGTCTAATCTCGCCAATTATTTCGTTAATTTCATAGTTTACTATTCTAGATTAATTTTAGTTAAATATTCATACTTTAGTGTTCGCTTGAATAGATTAATTGTTTGGGTTTAATTATATTGATAGTTAATCACAAGTCTCTGTGGGTACGATATCTGGACTTACAATC